>JANHGL010008461.1:0-27153 GCA_024611195.1 Ceyx melanurus
GAAGCCCCCCGGCCCTCTCCCACCAAAGCAGCCCAAGCCCCCAGCGCCCGGCCAGGGCCAGGAGTGAGATTTCTGTGATGAAAGCATGGGGTGGGGTGAGCACCGACGGAGCAGAGAGCAGGGCTGTTGCCGTTGCAGGCGGTACACGCCAGGCACAGGTGACGTACCGGCGGTGGGAGCTGCGAGCTACCTAGGAATGGGAAAAATATGTTAAAATGGCTGTTAAAAAATCCCCCTCCCCAGCACACTCGCAAACATACATGTAGGTGCTGCCTTCTCCCCCACCCTGCGTGGGGACGTCCTGCAACGGGACAACTTTCTCCCTTGAGTCCCTCCTATAGCCCTTCCACAGGCACAGCAGATGACAGCACTGCAACCGATTCTTTCTTTTCAGAATAGCCTCAGAGCCTGCAGAAATCATCCTTCCCCTTCTGCACAGGTCTCAATTCGAGTACCTCAAGTCATTTCTATGGCTATTGATCTCTGCAAATGGCTGTAAAGTATGGTGAGGAAGCTGTTCGTGCTCACACGCACAACCACCCCCACGTGCACGCGTGGGAGCCAGAATGTATGAATTCCCACGGACAGGAGAGGATGGGGATGGGGATGGGTGAGCCATTAATGCACACACACATCCCCGAGCACGCCTCTTGGAAGTTGTAACACCATGTTTTCTCAGAATATATGTGAGCAGCCAGGATAGCTGGATCTGTCATTGTCAAAACGTATTTCAGACAACAGTTCGAGCAAAATATGACAATGCCGAGCATGTTAAAATTATAAAAAGACTGCTGGATTTTGTAGGGTTTCATCTACCAACATTCAAATTTAGTTTATTGTATTTACTGTGTCAGGGAGGCTCAGTCAGATGCTCTTCTCTTTTTTAGCTCTAATGTCACTACATCAACTTCTCTGCTCGCCATGGAGTTATTTCTGATTTATTTTTAATGTAAAACTGCTCGCAAAAGAGAGGGGGAAAAAAATGTCCCAGGCTATTATTAAGGCCCTTGCTCTTTAAATATAACTAAATGCATTATTACCACAAATATTCACACACATGTGTGTGCTCATACAAATAAATTCATACAAATATAGATACAGTTTCTGGAATACCCCTCAGCGCAGACTCCTACATAATCATGTTCAGTTGCTATGACATCATTGCTGTTCCCAGTACCCCATATTTTTTTTAAGGACAGCATTTCAAAGAGAACCTCGCTAACCATCTACATCTGCATGCAATCTATGGGAAGTGCCTTTAGAGTCAAGCAGGTATCAGTGTTAGTCCTGACTTTACAGTCTAAAAAAAGGAAATAATGATATGATAATGACATTCAGAGAAGATGCTAAACTGGGAAGAGTTGCAAACACCAGCTGATGCAGAAATAGAGCAAAAGATTAAATAACAAAAATCATATTCAGCTTCAGAATATGCAGACAGAGAAAAAGAAGGCAAACTAATCAGTCATCCAAGAAGACAGGTAAGAAGTGGAACAGCAGAAAGCAGTGGGCATCAGATCCCAGGAAGGGGTGTCTGTGACATAAACCACTGCTGGCAACACCATGCCAGGGCACCAGGGAGCACTGCAATGGCATTTTGGAGTATGACTTTGGGACTTAGGAGCCTCTGCCCCAGCCCCAGCAGTCTGTGGGGGGCTCCTCTCCATGATGAAGTTGGTGTGTCAGGAGCACTTTCTAACCCACACAGCTGCTCCCTGTGCCCTTGGGAGATAGGACTCCTCCAGCCATGCACACATCACCATCTGAGAGCATCACCCTGGACGGACTCCCTTTGGTGACAACAAAAAAGAAGTGGGAACTTCAAGGGTGTGACTCAGATCATCCTGAAGCAGGAGCCTAAACTAGGTCAGACGAATGACACTTCAGAAGGTTTCAGAAGCTTTTCTCTCACTGACAAGGTCTTTTTAGGGAACCTCCCTACTATAGGGAGCCCTGCTGAGGAAAGCCTTCCCAGCCCCCATTTTTCCCAGACACCCACTCAAGAGAGGGAACAGACTGGCAGCAGAAGGCAAGCTGGGGTCAAGCCACCTTTCTGTGCACACCCAGGGCAGTGCTCACCACCTTAGAGACAAAGGCAGAGTCACCTCTCTTCATGCCCAGCTTCACAGGCACTCTTCACTCTAGCTTACTGCAAAACACTTTGTCACACAGCCCAAAAACCCTTAATAGGTTCCCCATGCATGCAGAGTTAGTGAGTCCACTGAAGAGTCACATCTGAGTTTTCTCTGAATTAATCTTCTTACTCTTTAGAAAATTATATGGTCGTGAAACTCATATCCCAGCATCCCTTACCCTGCCATTTTGGCTATATTATCACTTCAGCCTGTAAGGTAAATTATCTGGTAACACAGAAGGAAAAAAAGACAAGTACACAGCAATTAAAAGACTGAAGGGAATAAGCAGGAATTAAAGGCACAAACTTCATCCAGGGAATTAATGAACATCAGAAGTGTTCACAGAAGTGATGTTCCATCCAAATGACACTTTTGTCTGTCCACTGCACTGCCAGCACTGGCTCACTCAGCACTCCTTCGGAGTTCTGGATGTCACTGCATCAGGCAGTGTAGACATGCCCTCAGAGGCCACTTTGACCTTGGCTTTTGAATCTACACAATTAAAAGGAAGATCCGTACCAAAGACTAAGATGAATGGGGGCTAGAGAAGAGGGCTGGAAGGAGAGGGTGGGCAATGACCATAGATTTTAAAAGCTTCATCTGTGAAACTTCACTAAAGACAGCTAAGGGGATGGAGAGGTGTGGTATTTTCAAAAGTCAAAAGCCCCAAGAAGGGAAAAAAATTCATTTGGAGTGATAGATAACCCACTGTTTGGTGTATGTTACATGTGCCTTCACTGTGACGAGGTCATGGCTTTTATAAAGTAATTATTAAGATGACTCTTTTAATTCAAAGCCACAACTTTGATTTAAAAGGGTCCTGATCATTTCAAAGTAATGAAACATATTGGTGGTTCTTACAGCATTAGAGTGAATGGACTGAGAGGCACAAGCCAGTGCTTCTTTCCTGTTCAATTATGCTGCAAGGTTATGCTGAAGTTACCCCAGCAGCCTGAGGTCCATGCTGGTTCAAGGAAAAAGCATTTTCAGTCCAGCAGTGAATTTAAGTTCATTGGAAGCAGCTTAGATTCAGAATTGGTTTGAAGAATCATCTAATTTCAACCCGTTTCTGGGACTGTAATCAAGTTGATTCCTTGTCCAGAAGAAGTTAAAACCAAGAAGAAGGAAAATAGTTTGCTTCTAAGAGCTGTCCCAGTGGTAATGCTAAACTGAAGAGGCGTCTCTTCGAGAGAAGCACTGTGAAAGTCCTGTAACCAGGGATATTTAAAGCTTCAGTAAAAACAGCACTGAAGAGAGTGTCTTGCCTTCATTGGGAGATAGACTGGGGTTTTCTCTCTATTCATATGTTCCACATATAGTGGTAGCCTTGCCTTTTGTTAGCCAACTTTCATGCTGAAGGGAAAAAAGCCAATTTTATAAAGATTTTTTAGGTTCCTTATTTGAATAGACAATGCTGAAAATCCCAGTGTTGGCCCACTTGCATTTTTAGTCTCCTTGGTGGCTTTCAAGCTCTGGTCTCATTTGGCCTCCCTTGCAGTCATCTTTGACTTAATGACATAAAATAGTGCAGTGCAACACTGCGATCAAACTCCTTTTCCAAAGGATTTAGACATAACCATGAATCTCCTTGAAGGAGTACCCATTTTTCAGTATAAAGATTACTTATGTCGATTTACATTGGATTTCAGCTGATCCTGAATTCTTAATACTAGAAAAGGAGAGCCTAACTTATTTTGACCTAAGACTGTCTGTATGCCACAGGTTGAAATAAGTGGCTTTAAAACTATGATTTTCAAAAGCCACATCTGCCACTTAACCCTGCAAGAGAAGGTTTCAGTCCAGAAATGCCAGTCCAGAAATCCTCTAATTCCTTCAGTGCCTTTCATGACTGCTTACTTGCTCATCCTTCACCACCCTGAACACACATGACTTCAGCACCTGTTGCCATCCTGCTAGTCAAAGGGATATGCTCAGGTACTCTGAGTTTCCATTTTGCTTCCCATGCCTGCACAGATGGGTCCACAACACTGAAGACACATTACAACAGGGAACATAATATGAAATGGCTTGAGTAATTTTCCTGGTTTTATCATTCTTAGAAAAAAAAATGTGGTTTCTGTAAATTGTGTGGCATATACAAACTAGAATATGTGGGTGGGAGCAGGGCTGGAAAGATGTGAAACATGCATAAAGAATGGTCTGTACAGCCCCTAAGTCAGAGTTAATTATTACTAAGCTTCAGAGTCATCAAAAATGCAAACACAACAGTTAAATCCCAGCACAGCTTAGTGCTGAAGACCGTAACTCTTCAATAAAATGAAATCTCATCTGCTTGTCTGTCAAAAAGAAAAATGTCATCACAGAAAGCAGTCAACCTATCAGCTGCTATTCTCAGTGTAGTTATAGTCTGCCATGGGGGAATGTGATACTTTACAAGCCAAAGCAAATATGAGATGGGATGACCCAGGAAGCCCCTGTATTCTTCTCCAGGGACCCTTCAATATATGCTGTTAGGTACAGACAGCAGTCCCTTAGTTCACACTGAGCACAGCCTCAGCAAAGCACGCTTTGAACAAGAATCAGTGGCATCCAGGAGCACAGCATGGCCCAAACTATCCTGCTTCTGAGACTGGCTGCACCATTTACTCCAAGTCCTTGGTGCAGTTTCATTCCCCTCCTGGCTTCTTCAGTGATATGCTACCATTTCCCTAACACTGCAGTGCTGAATGTGAGAGCTGCCCAGGGCTACCAGTATGATGGCATCACAGTATTATGGTGTGAGTCACACTTTCCTAAGCCTTCTTTGGGCCACCTGGCCCTGCTCTGTGCCTGCCCACAATTCCCCTCATTCAAGCCAGAGTGAGGACGATAGTCTGGCTGCTTCAGAACTGGGAACGAGGGTGGGCAGGGGTAAGTTCATCCACCTTCCTTGCTGTCCCCTCAGCTGACTTGACTCTTCTTCTCTAAGGCAGAACAGCTGAGTTGAGCTGAACCTATCTGCATGTGGGAAGCTACACGGGGTATCACATACCCTGACATGAAATGGACAAGAGGAAAAAAAAATAAATTAAAAAAGCCTTCCTATGCCCTTACTTGGCACTGCAATGTCAGCTATGGGGTGAAGTTTCCAGGGATGAAGAGCCTCCAACAGATCAGATCTGCCCTAGCCTTGAGATTTTCAGGGGAAGACATTAAGAATTTCTAAGCATGGCCATGCTTTGCTCTCAGGCATATGGTGATCAGGATATTCTTTGATCAGGATCACAGCAGCAGACTCCACAAGCCACTGAGATGGTGAACGGAGGTAGGATGAGTATTTCTGTTGGAGAAGTGTGAGGTGGTGGAGTGAGCAGACAGGACATTTAACCAGAACTGTACTTAAGCAAGTTAGAACAGCAAAGTTCTACCAGGAATTAAATACTCAGGAAAATTAAACATCCACCCACCCTAAGGAGATCCAAAAAAGCATCTCTCCCTGCCTTAGCTTCATTTAGATTAGCCACAAGATAGACACTGAGAGGAAAGAGCAGAGTCCATATCCCTCAGTCTGCCAGGCAGGCATCGCATATGCACAAGAGTTGTTCCCTTGCAGTGGGATCCTCAAGACAAAATTCACTGCCTCCAATTCAAATAGAAGAGATTCCCAGTCCAAAACACAGAGCACAGGGCTTGAGCAGACTATTCAGTCTCACCATGTCCAAAATCTTGTTACAGTTTTCTTTGAGCAGAATCCTGCCAAAAGTGGGAGATGGACCTATAGTGATTTTTATGTGATTCAGTATCAAACCTATTATGAATTGCAGGTAGGGACTGCAACATGCTTACAAGTTAAGAAGTGCTCTATTTGGTCCATAAAATAATCAAAACTGGAGCTTGGAAATTTATAGTTAAGATTCCCATAGCTCTGGCTATCATCACCTCACTCCAGCAGCACCAGAACTGTGCTCTGCTAGGCATGTGCATTAAAAATTGTTCCCTTACATTGACAGAGCCACACCATGCCCAGCCTTCATAATCATGCCCGAATACAGCCACTATTATTACTTTTCCAAGACCCCACTGTTAGCCAAAGGAATTCACCCTGGAGTGCAGGAAACACAGATGGAATTTTATTAAGAGTCCAGGACTGTGCAGGCAGGAATCCAAACCTGCTGCCCTATCCCTGGAAATAGCACTGCAGCAAAAGGCCCTGTTTTAGCTCAATTCCACAGGATACAGAGCTGTGTTTCTGGAGAGTGTTTTTCTGGAGATTCAGAAGCTGCTCCAAGCATAACAGTGAATTTTATTACTGTTTAAATCTGTCAGATTATCTCTTACCCCAAAAGGAGAAAAAGATGCTTTCTGGAGAGGGGCAGCCTCTATCTTCTCCAGGCTGTTATACACCCTCGTACCTGATAGAACTGTATTTCACAACTACAAGCAGCTTATAGCATGCTTGCCTGGCACCCTGACATGCTGGAGAAGCCAGTCCTGTTTCACTCCTGCTGCACCCCTTTCTTTGCCCTACAACCTGCATGCAGAGTTCATCCAGCTCGTCCCATCCTCTGCTGTAGTTGCCACCCACAGCTGCCAGTCCCCTCTATCCAAGACACAAGCTGACACAAGAAGAGACACAGAGAGCAGTAAGGGAGGTGACAAGGACCCGCAGCCAAGTGCACTGGCAGTTTTCTGCCCACTCAAGTAATGGCAGAGGAGATGCAGTGCTCAGTGGAGGTGAAAAGGTCTCCTTCAGCTCAAGGGAGAAAGGAAAAAAACATTTGTTTACCACCCACATCAGAGAAGACAAGTATGTTGACCTTGACAGTGTCCTCATGTGTGTTCATCCCAGTGGGGTCAAGTTAAAATTTATTTTAATACTGTGCACTATAAAATGTGAAAGGTAATTCCTCCTTGTTCCCCTAATTTATTCAGCCAGTGAGGAGGAAAAAGAAGTTAATTCTCTGTTTGTTATGAAAGCTAAGCTCAAGTATGAACAATGTTCCATAGTAAATGATGAAGAGTTTGACAATCTTATCTGTATCATATGATCATAAATTGAAAGGTTCTATTGTTAAGAATAGATACAAGAGAAAATTATTTCAGCTGCTTCAGGAACTCTAATTCCGAGTTTCCTCATTTTAGAGGGTTTTTTATCAAGTCTGGAATCTGTGTTTTCTCAGCATAGCTTTTGCATGCTATTTCCTTGGATACTTTCTAGAATGGAAATAAGTTTTTTTATGTTAGAAAAGAAAACTATGTATGTCCAGCTTTCTCAGAGTCAGTCAGATTGGCATGCCCCTTCTGTTTAAGAACAGTCCTGAGTTCTGCCTAAAACTTTAAATGTCATTAATTTGCTTCTCAGGGATAAAAGCTAAAAACACCCCACATACACATGCACACACAAAAAAAAGAGCCCAGACAAAATCAAGCACAAATCAAAACAAACCCCACACACACACACACAAAAACCAACAAACAAACCAAAAAAAACAGGAAAAAAACAAAACAAAACAAAGCCACAACCTAACCTGAGTCCTCAGGCAACACCAAACCCTACAAGGTAACAACCCAAAAGTGTCAGGTAATCTCCATATGACATGATACATGTCATCCCCCCTGCTTAGCTGTTAGCCACTAATGTTGAATAGAGAGCAGCACAGTCAGTTTTGTTCTTGCATTAAGCCCAGTAGTTACCAAGCCAAGACCTGAGGCACTGGGATGCCCTCAAGTTCTTCCATCACTTCCTGCAACCCCTGGGAATTCACAGGCTGAGCCCAAGAGGGAAAGTTGTTGAAACAGAGTGCTCATTTAGTATTGTTGCTTGGAAGCCAGTGAAGGTTATTAATTCTTAGATCTTTGGTGAATACTGCCTCTTTTGTATGTTTAGTCATCCAAGAAGTCAAAATGGTCTCCCAAGGGATGTTGAGCTACTGTGTCTGACTTCATTTTGATCATACTGTGCCCACTGAAAATGGGACTTTGCTGCATCTGCCTTTTTACCATCTCATCAAACTCCTGCAGGCTCTTATTAGATCTTCACATGCACTCCCAGCCTCACTGGCCCAAAATTTGCCTCGTTATTTCCCAGGACATCTGTGGGTCCTTTCAGTGTAAGTACACGGGTGTCATATCACAGGAAAATTAAAGGATGGTTTTGTACTTTGAAAAAGTCATGTTCAGCATTAAAGTACAGCTCTATTTCCCTGGCCACTAAATAAAACCCCAAACAAATAAAAAAGCATTTGTTTTACCTTCACTGAACTTGAGTGATCTTAAACCCTGTCTGTCACTTCCTCCAACTTTCTATTATGCAAGATTTTCCATCTGCCTTGTAGCAGTGATGTCATTTACATCTGAAAGTTGTGCTGGACTTGCCATTTCACCTAATCCTGATAATTTCACTGCTGTTTTTACAAAAACATTATTAAAAGGAATAAGAGATGGCAAATTTTTCTGCCCTCTCCTGCAATGTCAGTAAGTGGAACAGAAATTCTACTCTGTAGCCACACTCTGCCTTTTGAACCACAGAAGCAAAACTGCTCTAGCTTAATAACTTTACAGAAGATTTGAAATTATCTCAGTACACCCTGTGCAATCCTGTGTTTTTGTCAAATCTATCCAAGCACACTATTCATAATCTCATGTCTTTTTTTTTCTTTTGACTCTCTGGTAAATTATTTGCTCTGATGTGAATTCTGTCTGGGATATTTATTCCTTTTTCCTAGGGGTTAAATCTATAGAAGGATCAAGCTAGGATTCCTCACATGGCCGAAAAGATGCCTCGATAATCATCAGTTTACAAGTCTTCCAAATTTGGATGCAAAATTACATCCTTTCAGTTTTTCAGAATTCTTTGCAACATCCTATTGAACACAATCCACTTATATTCTTAACTTTGAGCATGTTTCTTTCTCTCCTTCATCACCCAGTCAGAGACCTAATAGGCTCTGTTGTTTTCTTTTGGTCTCAGTGTTCAACTGCTTTTAACTGAAGCCTGAAGTAAAGCGACTCCACCTCTTGAAACAAGTGGACATTTTAATGGAAACAGTTCTTTAATAGGGAGATGTACAAAGCTGAGCATCAAACAACCCGTTCTCATATATACACTTATGCCCTGTCAACAGCATCATCTATTTTTCTAAGGCTCAGCCTAGAGTTCATATTATTTAAAAGCTCCATATACTTGCCACAGTGCTAAGAAAGCACTTCTTTCTTTCATAATTTCAAACAGTTCCATGTCTGTTTTTCACTGTAGTGAGATATTTACTTCTTCTAACGTGCTTTGAAACCTTGATAAATTTGCTTCTACTTCTCAATTACCACATTCTTAAAGGAGATTAAAAAAATTCTCACCTGTGTTTCTTTAAGTTCCTTTGAAATACATCATAGTTCATCTTTGTTATTAGTCACTGCTGAACATATCCATGGTTAAGGTAATTAACATTACTGTATGTGATCAAGACACTTTTTGAAATTACTCAAATCTGATCCTTTTGAAGTCACAAGAGGCAAAACATTTTCTTATTCTGACCCCATAGCACCCAGTATGCCCAAATCTACTGCATGTTCTGACAATTTCTCTCTGCTATACTTTCTGTAAACTCTCCCTGCCGCAGCCATCTCCTTGATCCCACATGCTCCCCTCAATTTCTCCTGCAACCCCTAGTAACTTTTTCTGTCCTAGCCATAAGGGAAGAAACAGAACTTGCCATGGCTATTTCAGAACTTAGTGTCTACTGATTATTCAGACACTCTCTACCTCAGAAAATGAGAGGAGCAAACGGTCAGAGGCTGGAAGAGTATCTGGGGGAAACACCTCTGCTATTTGTTTTATTGCTGCTCTCTGTCCCTGGTTTTGGCTCCTTACTAAAAGGAGTGGACTAGATGGACCTTTGATTTGCTCCTGGGTGGTCTTTCTCACACTGCCAAAGAGACTGAGCAATGCCTGAGTTTCCCTGCCTCACCTTCACTAGTTTGAATGTTTCTCTGTCTTCTACCCAGAAACTGCTGGAGATTGAACTGTCTCTGTTGCTGCTGTTTCTTTGTCAAATACAGGTGGGATGAGGCAGTGAGTTTAAGTCTCCTCATGACAGGGGCAGAACAAAATTCTGAGCCAGAACCACTAGCATATGGGGTAGGTATCTTTTAGAGCACTTTTAATATAACTTACTGCACAGGTAGGTTTCCATAACAATGAATAAAGGATTTCAGAACCATCTGAGGCTACTCCTCCAGCAACTGTCTGAAAACATATTTTCCTCTGCAATCTCTGGACTTCCCAGCTGTTGTTGGGCAGCAATATTTAATCAAATGCTGTGGTGTAGGGCTCATTTAACCAATGACATGTGTGATGCCTGTGGTGCCAAAGAACTGCTTTGAGCTGCAGCAGTGTTAGGGCTAACAACACTCTTCTAGGCTTTCCTACTCAGCAGGAAGCAGTTGCACAGCCATGCAAGTAAATGACAGGCGCATCAGTCCTCATTCAAGCAGCAGCACAGACATTCAGCAGAGTCCCCATGTCCCTGCAGCAAGACCACAGAAAGCTAGTGGCTTGAACTGCACTGTTTATTTCTGCTCCACCTTATTTATTGCCCCTTCTTAGTAACTTTGCTGCATGGTAATTCAACAGGTGCCCTTTGAATAAGGAGCACGTGGCACAGAGATGACTGGAAGACAAGGGAGTAGAAAAGAGCAGCCTAGGAAGCAGTTGTGCAAAGTTTATTATAAAGGGCAGCTGAGTCATCAGTGCCCTCCCCAGCAAACCATGCCATGCAAATGCTATTTTGAAATTAGCCTTGTGGAATAAGAAGAATTAGTTGGCTGTGTGTGCTTGAAGTGTGAACATGTAATATCTTCTCTTCCTAAAGGAACATAGTAGGGGTTTTTTTCTCTCCAGCTATATGGTGCATGGCTTCAACTCAATTTATGATTTTTGCCCCAAGGCCATTTTTTGAGCCAATTCTAATTTAAGAAAATTAGCAGGATTTTGGTTCTCTAGCATTGGACTGGTGATGTGGCTCTGTCTGTCACCCAGCATTGGATGAAGAAGGCAAAGGAAATAATGTTATAACCCAGCATAATACTATACTGCAATAGTATAGCAGAATTGCATCTTTTTGTGAGTCTTGCAAGGAAAAGCAGCAAATCTGCCTGGCTGCAGACTGCTGCCTTAGCTTGCAGTGAGGTTGAAAGAGCATATGGCAGAATGGCTGCCTGGCTGCAGTGCACCTATTGCCAGCCCTGTCACTCAGGGCTGTGGAGACAAGATAAAGGTTTATTTTAGTGCCCTGACAGCTGACAGGGCCTTGTCATATTGCAGGAGCTGCTGAATCTCAGTCAGGGGAAGGAGGGAAAGGGAAGAGAGATCAAAAGCAATCTCATACTCAGTGCATGCTTGTCTCATCTCCTGGAGGCAAGAGACAGGGTGAGGTCTCTGGTGTATTCTGTGCACCTAGCACAAAGGGATGCTAACAAATGCAAGAAGTAGACAGCAGAAGAAGGTGCCTGGACTGAACTTTGCTTGATGTTGTACCTGCTTTTCAAACAACATGGGGAAATCTGTTGCTGTGGGTATAAGGAAAACTGCTCCACTGCTCTGGGATTTCCCTGTGACTACTCAAAATGAAGAAGAACCTGAGCTGGCAGGATCTTCTTGCAGTGCTCCTAGTAAGTGTAGGGTCCTTTTCCACAGCCCCAGAGATGGGAGATGGAAAGAGGAGGAGGAAGAATAGGGATTTATCTTCAGGGAACATTTTTACTCTTCTGCAAAATCAGTAAAAATTCTTGGGCTGGAAACATAAACAATGTAATGTTTTAATTAAATTTTTTTGCAGAGAGCAGGTACTTCTGTTAGTACATATAGGAAGTGAGACACAAAAAAAAAAACCCCAAAACAAAACACCAACCCCAAAAAAATAGTTTTGACTAAGTTTTGACTCATTTTTCTCTGTTTACTTTAATTCACATGATTTTAGACATAGTCCCTCTACCGAGACCTCCAACAACAGCTTCCTCTGCTTTTATTGCTGATTCCAGGTAATTCATCACATAATAGCTTCTAAGCTGTGGGCACTACTGTGTCACTTCCACTCCCAATAAACATGCAGCCTTTTTCCCCATGAAAGCTGGTAGAAGTGCCTCTTAAATGGTGTTCTGCATCATATCAAATCACACCTATGGGCTGCTAGCTCCTTGAGGTAGGAGACCTCCTTTAGACAACATTAGATACAATGCTGAGTATACTGCTAGAGCTAGACAGATGTGTCAGCTGCTTTCATCTGTTAGTACAAGTGCAAATAAAAAGAAAAATCTGACCTGGAATTCAGTGGCAGTCAGGAATAAATTCTAGATTCAGATCCAACAAGCAAGGCATTTGAGTAAGATTTATGTGCCTACCTTGAAATACAATGTTCCTAAAAACAGAACCTAGATTGACTCCTTCTCATTGACATAATGTGTCAATGACACATCTTCCTAATGTGCCTCTGGTGTCTGATTGTGCCTTGTGCTTCCCCTGGCTTCACACAATAAAACACCTTTTGAACAAGCACCTTGCCATTTTAGAAGCTGAATAAACTCAGTCTGTGTCTGAATCACTAAACAAGTGTAGGAAAGAAGGCAAAAGAAACCTGCCAGCATGGCTGGAAGAGAAGCTTATCTTGCTTTGGCTGGGTTCACTTTGGTTTCCCTCTCCAGATTCTTTCTGTCAATCGCTGCACTAATGTATCCCCAAGGGTGCCGATCCCAGAACAATATGCTGCAAAGATGATTACAGTCTAAAAAAGAAAAGAAAACCCTGTCACCATGGATGTTATGGGTTTCAGCTTTTCAATTTAATCCTTTAATTGGTCTTTCTGGCAAGAAGAATTTGATACTTGGCTTTATTGCTGCATGGATGAGCCCTATCACAAATCCCATTGGGATGAAGTTACAGTTATTTGGCAGTAAGAAGATCCTTAGCAACTTCTCAAAAACCTACCCAGAGGGCTCCTTGTTGACATCATAGTTTCTGTGTGATGTCATAAAGCCTCCTAGGAAACAACAAAAAAAAAAAGCAGTAGCACCTCTGGATATTTGAGGACACTGTGGTTAGCCCTTACTTTGTTATTGCATGTATCAGAACTATGTGAGAGTTTAGGTTTTGGCTTTCAGCCAGAACACTGATGAATGAAAAATGCAAAATACAGAATAAGAAGGTTGAATAGGCTGTATTTTTTATAAATAAAAACAAATACTGTGAAGATACTAAGTTCACTGGACAAGAGGGAGAGAGCATTACACTGAGTTCTTTGCGGACAGCTAGTCTCAGATATCTTCCAAACGTACGTACTATTGCTTTATTAACAGTTC
This sequence comes from Ceyx melanurus, assembly GCA_024611195.1. Taxonomy (NCBI): domain Eukaryota; kingdom Metazoa; phylum Chordata; class Aves; order Coraciiformes; family Alcedinidae; genus Ceyx; species Ceyx melanurus. The sequence continues at coordinate 13,425 of JANHGL010008461.1, forward strand.
TATAGGCTATCTGTGTAGTCTGCTGTTGGGCAGACCCAAGCAAGGGATAAGCAATCTGAGCAGCAGACTCTTTGGAGGAGACAGTTTTGTCTTATGGGAGTATGCAAGTAAGTCGCCCTGGAACCTGCCAGCTAAACATCTCAATAAAATTTAATCTCCCATGCCCCAGGCCAAGAATGGCAGCAGCTTTTTTGAATTCCAAATGAGCAGCCCTTGAAGTACAACTTCATTTAGAATAAAATTAAACATAGGAGCTCTGATTCACAGTCCTATTATTAATGAGTGGTAATTCTTCTCTAAGAGGAGAAGGACTTAAGTCATTGCAATGAGTGCCATTGCAAGATAGGTGTGTGCTTTTTTCTAAGTTAAGAAGTTCCTGAATACAGACCCCATGATTTGGCCCTAAAAGCCCTCCTCAAGTCAGTCAGTTTTTGCTGATGTAACTAATGAGGCGTCTGCATCTTACGACCCATCGTCATGCTGCATATGCAATGCAAAGAGAGCAGATTAACACCTATGAAGCTAAAAATAAAAGTGTCACCTCTGAGGCTGGGCCTGTTGTGTTTATTGCAAGGGGAGGGGTGGGATTGGTAGAGCTGTGCGTCCATCGTAGATGTCACCATGGCACACCCACGCCAACATCTCCACGGAGACACAGCACATTTCTAGCTCCTGCATCACCAACTTGTTGCCAAGGAAACAAGAGGATGCAAAAAAAAAAAAAAAAAAGAAAGAAAAAAGAAAAAAAATCTCAATGACATTCAATTTTGAGACAGTCAAGAAATCCCTGAAAGGGATTTTCAAAGTGCCTGAGAAGGAATTGGAAAATGGGCTTCTAATTACAGATTCTCAACCAACTCCTTTTTATTCCCCAGTTATTCTGTCTGCTCACGTCACCGTATTCCTGCCATTCTCAATCTACAGAGGTATGAATGCCAGACATCAGTGAAAAGAGAATCGGAAAGAGCTTTCCTGGAGTGAAGGAGAGGAGGGAGGGAGAGCGGGGGAGGTTACTCAGTACAAGCAACAGTGGAGATTCCATAACTCAGAGAAAGATGGTGGACAGAAGTTGCCGAAAGGGAAACATGTAGAAGAAAGGCAGAGTGAGATGGCAGGTTTCAGTGAGAAGGGGATATGTGCAGTTAGCAGGTGTGGGTGTACACAAGCAGATCTACACCCAAATGAATGTGTATTTTTATATATGCAGCTGAGAAGACACATGCATATATAAAGTTATATCTAAATCAAACACCTGACTTGTGCACCCCCCAAAAAATCATTATGTTGACTTAGATATGAAGCAATTACACAAAACAAATAAATTGTTTAAAATATTGTCTTTCCGTTTTGTTTCTTTTGTTTGCTTGTTTGTTTTGTTCCAATTGTTTCACCATCATTGTGCTACACTCACAAGCTTTCTCCACAACCAGAGAAGCTATGGATTTGCATCCTTTTAAATGACAACCAGCATTTTCATGCAAACACCTGACTCTAGGAGCTGTGGTTTTGCAGAAAAGTAGCAGATACAAGGGGAATCACCAGGCAGTGCTGAGGGTTGGCAAGCCTGGCAGTGCACAGCAACACTAGAGCACACAGGAGAACCAGCAGATGCAACTGCTACAAAGTGTACAAGTGAAGCCAAAAGAGAGAATCTGTTGGGTGTTCCTGTGCAGAGACACGTGGCCACCAAGACAATACAGGTGTTGTCAAAGCACAGCAGAGATGGGATCCACCAGCACTAAAACCAGTGTGGTCCAGAATTAGATGCACTAGCTATCTTGGGGAACCAGCACAGAGAAGATGAACTGTTTGAGTGAATGTCTGCATATCATCTTACTTGAGCATGGAAGACAAGGAAGGTTTAATAGATGACAGCACGTGTGGCACAGATGTTTAATGGCTCTCCTGCATGGCTAACAGTATGGCTTGTGTTTGGGTTGGTGATGAAACAGATGAAAGAGCAGATGAAAGAGCTCTGTCTTCATTTTCTTCTCTTCAGTATTTACAGAGTCTCCCCCTTCTTCACACCTCAATCTCGCAGCCAGAGTGTGGGCTCATCCAAAGGGATCATCTGATCCCAGTAGATCTGTAAAGAGAGGGGGTGCCTGGTGTGGCACCTCTCTGTAGTATGGGTAAAGGCACAGGGAAGCAGAGGCATTGTTGTCAAAATGCAGGGAAGGTCTGAGTCAGGGAGAAGACAGTAGAAGTCTAATTTTTCTCTTCAGCACATAAAAAGGAGCATCTTAATTTTGCATCATATGTCTCCATCATACTTTTCTTCTAGTATTCCAAAATGTTATCTTTTCTCAAGACAGATAAAAACATTATTCAGGCGACTGCTTTCTGAATAAAGGAGGACTGCTCTTAGCAGGCAGTTTAGATTCACAAATTACTCATGAAAATGGATATAATGCATTCTTTTTAAAAATGCATGTTTGTATCACAACTTCCAGCTTCTGAATCACCAGTACATGTTCATGTTTCCTGAAGGGAAAGATGGGGGTTTTTTGGTAACTTACTGTTTTGAATGAATTTATTATCAAGTACCCAACAAGTGTCATTAAAATTTGCTTTGGGCAAAATACAACTTCTGATAATTTTTGATTTTTTCTCTTTGCCCCAAGTGCTGCTCATCAGTGAAGTGAACATTTATTCCAATTGACTCTTTTCTTCAGGGGGAATTTTACAAGTCGTATTTCCCTAGATATAGTTTTGCCTCTTCAACAAATATTTAATAGCAATTTAAAAGAAGCGTTAAGTGCTTTGAGTGAAAAAGTATAAAAAGCTCTAGGAAATTCTGGAAAAAAAAATGTTTCTAAAACACTGACCATGATTTGTTTTGTAAATGAAGTTGAAACAGAGTTGCTAAAATGATGTAAACCACATACAGACACATGCATACATATAAACATATATCCTCTCTTATTTTTATACCAACATTTTCTTTTTGTGAAATAGACATATTCTGTGGCTTTGCCCTTCTTCACAGGCACACAGTGTGCCCTTCTCTCTTTAACCTGCAGCAGAGGCTCTCTTGGTCACATGCACACCTTACAACACCTAAAATGTGCACACATTGTAATCTCAGCCTCTGAACTCACAAACAAATCTTTTTAGCATAAGGACAGCTCCACCTGCACAGGGAAATCTTTCTAACACAGAGGCCCTGAAAGCACCATTTTATCTCTCCGTACTACACACTGTAATTCCTTTCTCTAACACAATGTAATCTCCTGCTCGCTCACTTGCTTTCATAGGCACACAGACAGACACACACAGTCTGATCTTATCTCAGATTCCACTACACTATCTACATTATTTTCAAAATTGCAGAAACACTTTCTGCCTGACACTTTCATCCGTAGGCTCCATCACTCACAGCTAAACAAATGCTTGTGGAGATATGAGGATGGATGTAGAGGGAAGTCCTTGCTCATGCAAACATTGTGTGCCCAGGTAAAGAGGCCTTTTCTGGCAAGACTGTTTTACAAGGCAGAAGACATTGCAAGTAATGTTTTCACTTTAGATGTAGTATTAGTTACACAGAACTTCTTGTTATGGTATTACACCACCAACAAATAGTAAGAGACTTAAACTGCTTGATGAAAAAATCTCTGCTAGATCATAAAACCAGATTATTTCTGTGTTGCTATCGTCAAACACTCCATTGATACGTTCCATGATAAGTGCTGCAAGCAAATTATAATATGCAGTTACACTGATACTCCCTGTGACATATAATATGCTGTAAGCCCTGAGATTTCAAAGGAAAAAAAAAAGAAAGATATATAGAGGAGGTTCCCACCTCCACTGAAGCTATTATTTCTACAACAAAAGTCTACGCTTAAATCACTTGTATTAGCAGGGTGGTTCTAATGGGAATATTAGATGAAAGTCTGCCTCTGAGCTTCTTTACACAATGCAGAGTGTAACAGTAAGAAGTAGAGGATGCAACAGAGAGCACTTCTCTTGCACATCATGGATTCTGAGACAAGATAGTTAGCTGATAGTTTTGGAGTGACCTCTGCAAAAGTGAGTTTCATAATCCTCATTCTGATTTCCAGTCTCCAAATTACCTCATAACAGAAACAAATATAAAAATAAAAATGCAGTGAAGGACCTGGAGTTGATCAGTGATACTACAGAGATATTACTACAGAGGGAGCTTCTCTGTGTCATCAAGTACCCTGATATTAGGGATCCTGACCATTTGAATGCTATTTAGATGTCATTCCTGCTTTAGAAAATTTGGTAGGCCTCACAATGGTCTATCCCATGAGGGCTGCTGGCCTTAAACCCCTGCTTACTTCTTATGGGAAGGATTTCTTTCTTAGGATCACCTTTGAGACACTTCAGCAAGTCTCCAAGGACCTGTACGGGGATGTCACCTGTGAATTAGCCAGATCATTTGGAAAATTTTCTGCTCAACATCAACTTGTTGGTGTCTTGGCCACTGAACAAACCTGAGGGTTTTGTGCCCTTCTGAACAAAAGGTCTTCCACAGGTCGCTTGGTCAGCAGTGCTGCTGTCACTGCCACCTCCACCTCAGTCACCTCCTGACCTTACTATTCCTCCAAGCCTGAGCAGAGACCCTGTTATCTAACTTTCTAGGTAAAGCTCAGTGTGGACTCCTGCAGCTTTTCCATTTTTATCTTTAATGAGATTGACCCATGGAGGCCATTCCATTGAGGATTCAGGAGAAAACCACTAATCAAGCTGACAGAGCCATGTGACAAAGCTTCTTCCTCTCTCTCTCTCTTCCACACTTTCCCTCTTCTTTTCTTACTGTATATTCAACCTAGTTATCTATCTTTCTGTCACAACAGTAGTTAAGTAGTTCTTCAATATTTCAGAAATAGAAACAACCAACATCCTCCTTTATATTCTTCCTTCCCTGCTGTAAGAGGAATTGTTCAATTAAGTTTTTAGGTGGCATGATTTGTTTGCATGTTTATGCACACACAAGCAAGTGGGTGTTCTAGAGATGTATGTGAGAGCTCAGTGGGGGAGGGCCAGGCTGAAGAGCCAAGCTGTGCATTTATTATTGAGTGGAGGGATGCATGACCTTCCATAGCTGACGTGGTGTGGACCTCCCCAGCATTGCACAGCCCCTGTCAGCACTCTGTCTTCTGCTTTTAGCTCAGCTCCACCAGCAAATCTGGGCAATCTGGGAAGGAAGAGATTTAGTGGGGGAAGGAAGAGGAATGAGCAGGAGTTATTTCAGACTTGGCTACTTCAAGATTGTCTGCCCTGGATGAATAAAATAATCTCTGCTACTGCCTCAACATCTAAACATGAGGCCAATGATGTGAGAGGGTTAGCATCCTTTATTAGGCCAACTGCTATGGCCAGGAAGAAGAAGATTCACACAGGCTTCTCTTTGGGTTTGAAGCAGCAGTGGAGTGAAACACTGTTCAGATCTTTACAGAAAAGTTAACATTTTTAGTGCTCTGAGATAGGACAGAAGCAACTTCCTGGACAGGACACTTTTCCAAAAAATTATCTTACAAAACTCAAATTTTGTGCCATGAAGTACAAATATCCTAAAATATTTTGCTCACATCAATGACAGATACTCCACTAGCTCCTAACAACCACATTTACTGGAACAGCTTTCATCCTTTTAACAGCTCTTCCTTTCTCCATGTACCATATGTTGTGTGCAGATCCTGTAAATAGAGCGAGCCGGAGGCAATAACGAGGGTCTCCTGCCATTTTTGAAGCTAACTACTACTCAAGGGATAAAATAGTATCAAACATGATGTCAGGAGTTTCACAGAGAAAGGACACAGTAGAAAAATGTACTTAAGTTGGGAGAGGATATTTCCAAGATTGGATTTTCACTGGAAGAGTGATACCTCTATCTGGATTGCATGGCCATTTGGGGATTTCACATAATGCTGGGATGATTTCAGGTTTACAGTAAATAGTGTGAAAGGTAAAAAAAAAAGAAAAAGTACCTTTACTGACTCAAAGGCAAGTCACTGTCTAAGTCTGTCCAACTGAATACCAGTCTTTTAGCACTGTTTTCCAACAGATTTGTCTGTTACATTGCTAGTAGTAATTTCTCTAAAGCCCTTCCTCACATACGTGTGCATGGGAGCTGGGGCAGAGGAGAGAGTTGAAGGTGAGATGCCAGGTACTGGAAGAACCCTGCAGTCCTGCAATGCTCATTTTGCAAGGATCTGAAAAAAAAACCAAAACAACAAAAAAACAGAAAGACAAGAGAATTGCTGACACAGCTGGATTCACATTCTAGGTGCCCATGAGATAAAGATTTCCTCCTCAGAAGCAACAGCTGATGAGGAATGGGCTGGATGGTTGCATCCAGAGAGTAGCAGTCAATGGCCCAATGTCCAGGTAGAGACTGGTGACAAGTTGTGTCCCTCAAGGCTCTGTATTGGGACCAGTGCTATTTAATGTCTTCATTTACACAGATAATGGGATCAAGTGCAAACCTGAGCAGATTTGCAGACGACATCAAGCTGCCTGCTGCAGTTGCCATATTTAAGGGATGCCATTCAGAAGGACCTGGACAAGCCCAAGAAGTGAGCCCATGTGAACCTCATGAGGCACAACAAGGCCATTTACAAGGTACAATCCTTGGTATCAACAGAGGCTGGGGGGTGAAGTGTTTGAGTGCAGCCTTGTAGAAAAACTTGGGAGGCACTAGATATGAGCCAGCAGCGTGCACTTGAAGGCCAGGAGAAGCCTGGGCCACAGCAAGAAGAATGGCCAGCAGGTTGAGGGAGATGATTCCACCCCTCTACTCTGGTAAGACCCCACCTGGAGTACTGTGTCAGCACAAGAAAGACATGGACCTGCTGGAGCAAGTTCAGAGGAGGGACACAAAAATGATTGAGGGCTGGAACAGCTCTCCTTTGAAGAAAGGCTGAGAGTTGGGGTTGTTCAGTCTGGAGAACAGAAGGCTCTAGGGAGACATCACTGCAGCCTTTCAATACTTAAGGGGGGCCTATAAGAAAGATGGGGACAGTCTTTTTAGCAGGACCTGGTGTGACAGGTGGAGGGGTAATGATTTGAAGTTAAAAGAGGGGAGACTTAGACTACATGTAAGGAAGATATTTTTTACACTGAGAGTGGTGAAGCACTGGCACAGGTTGCCCAGAGAGGTGGCAGATGCCCCATCGCTGGAAATATTCCAGGTCAGGCTGCACAGGGCTCCAAGTAACCTGATTTATTTGAAGATGTCCCTTCCCATTGGCAGGGCAGTTGGACTGCATGACCTTTAAAGGTCCCTTCCAAGTCAAAACATTCTATGGTTCTGAGAGTCCTGAACCTCAGAAAGCAGAAGGGAAGAAAAAAAGGTACTTCAGCTGTAGCACAGCTGCAATGAACCATCCTGTTATAGTCATTAGAGTGTCTCAGCATTGGGATGTCAATGGAAAATCATTGCACCTCTGTGTGAAACTGGCTTAAAAATCGTGCCATTCAAAAAACAAAACAAAACAAAACCAACACAAAAACAAACAAACCAAACCATATAATATGGTTTCTTTCTATTTCCTCTCTGGGTTTGAGTCCTAAGATTTCATCTGGTCTGATTTTTCAGTATTATCTCTTGTGAAGACTAGAAGCACAGATTTACAAAAAGGAAATATTTTATTATCGTGTATTTCCATTATTCCAGTGTCTGGAGATTTTAAGAAACATCTGAAGTATCACTCAGAGCACAGTGGTGACACCGCTGTTCCCAGCACAGGTCTGTTATGGTCATTGTGTTAATGCATCAGGACATTTTCCTTCCCATATGCCATGACCTTTCCTCAAAACTATGGATTTCTGGAACTGCTGAGCTACTGCTCTGCAATGTGTATGCAACATCAGATCTAAAACCATGTCCAAGTTTCCCCCTATAAGGTAGACCAGAAGCAATAGAAAAGCAGCAGAAGTTGCACCCAGCATTTATTTCAAATACAGGCATTTATGCCAGCACTGGAGGGAATACATCACAAATTACACATGCCAGAGGGTCTCTACTAGCCCTTTCCAAAGGGAGTAACACTCCCTGAGGAAAAGGCTCTGTCTCTCCCAGCATACTGCTTCACCAAAAGAAAAGGCTGCATTTTCCACCAAGCAGAGTCAAGCCTGAAAAATCCCTTGGCAGACAGCAGACAGATTTCTCTGCTTGCTGGCCCTTATGTGACCAACTCACATAGTATAAACAATGATGCAAATGCTGAAGATGGCAAGACATTACAGTGTAAACAAAGGCTCTTACGGGATCCTGGCAGCTCCACCACTTAGATTCACGGCACACTGGAAGCAGGAGTGAGGTCAGAGTGCCTCTGTCCCCATCCCACTTGAATTCCCAGGTTCATGTGAGATCTGTACAGCACATCAAAGCCTCTCCTCTGAGTACCCAGCACTGGCACAGAGACAAAAAGCTGAGAGAACTTAAGGCTCTGCAGTCCCCATAGCATCATCAATATTCACACGGATATTTGAGCACCACTACCTGCAGCAAAATTAAGTGAACATTAGATCACGAGGCAGTGGGTCTCTTGAAGAGCATGTCTGTCCAGCTCCCTGCACATTCTCCAGGGCAGGCAGAAAACCCAGAAACCTGACAATCAACAGCATGCACCCCTCCAGTCCCCTTCTCTTCCCCAAGTGGCAAGTAAAGGAAGGTGAGTGCTAGGAAGAAGGCAGGCTGTCTCCCCGATGTGCAAGACCTGCCCATAAAACTCAATTAAGTGGATTACAGATGAGCTCATTCCCAGTGGTGGGTCACATTCCATTAGAGGCAGGCTCAATGCCAGGAGGACTCAGTGCTGCTGGGATGTCAGCACAGCCCCACCCCTCTGCTTACCATCCCTGCCTCTGATCTCACCACACCTTACAGGATTTCTTGCCCTGAGCCTCATCACTGCATGGCAGGCTCTTTGCTCATCCCTCCTCACTCTCCTGGTGAGATAATCAGCATTAGAGGATGGAGAGAGACAGGGATGGCCAAGCTCTCTGAAACACCAAGGTCTTGGGCAGCCATATGGGAAAGGAAAAGCATTGGGAGAGTCAAAAGGAGCAAGGGGATGAGGAGAGAGACATCCTGTGGAAAATGAGTTCAGGCTGAGGCAAAGAAGGATGGAAAGAGACAGCCCCATAAATTGGATCAGGGGTATTTTACATGAAAGTGAGAGCAATCAGAGCTCTCAGCTCACTAATCCCAAAGGCTTTTTCACAGCATAGGTATAAGATTACAGAATCGTCTGCTATACAAATGTATATATACACCATCCACAGACTGCACTCAGCACTCAGAAATGTGTGCGTGCTTGTATATGGGGAACAGAGTGTGTCTGAGGTAGTTTTGGGGGGGGGAATGACTGTGTTTGTAAGAGAAAGTGGGGAGGGAAAAGAGAAGGTAAATGAATCTGTGAAGGGTGAGTGTGTGTGGGTGTGAGGGCAAGAAAAAGCTGGATGAATGAGTGTGTGGGTGTGTAATATATGGGCTGGAGTAAGTCAAATGTTATAAGCACCTGCAGGCACTTTGCCAGATCTGAGACTTATTTTGCCTTGCTTTGTGCATCCCACTTAGCTTTTTACTGTTTGCAAACGTTTCTGGCAGCTCAGTTTAATTCGTACAAATAGCAACCAGCCGAGAGTGAGCCAAATATGTTGTGAAATAGGTTGAGGAAGACACAGCTTTTTGTGCAGATCCAAGCAGCAGGGGCTTTGTACCATCTGGAACTTGGTACCAAGTCCCAGGCAAAGGCCTACAAGGGAGATCAATCTAGTTACCTCCCCACCATTTGCCATCCCATGTGACGAACAAACACTTCAGACCAGTTGCAGAGTGAGACATGCTGTCTGGACAATGAGCCTCACAGGGCACGGGAGCCACACAGTGCAGGCATCTGCCATCCTGGCACAGGAGACCTCAGTATCCACCACCTCCAAGAGAGCTTTCTGCTTTATCTCAGAACAACTGAGAGGAAGACAGAAGCCTTATGCTTCATTCCCTTGTGTATGACAACTGAACTCCGTTTGGCAGTGTAAGCCAGCACATTTCCATTTCCATTTTAACATCAGTTTACTGGGCAGTTTTGGACAACTCTGCTCACCTTTTCCACATCCCTGTTTTCTAAGACATGAGTGGTAATGATCCAGACATGAGATCTCTTGATGAAAAGCACATTGTAAGACTCAGGTAACACAATTCTGCACTAGATGAAGGTGATTGCCAAATGTCCTTTTTGTGCAATGGCAGCAGTATCTAACCCTTAAAGCTCTGAAGAAATCCAAGCCTAATTGCAGAAGCTTCAATTCCAGGCTCTCCAGTTCTGCTGGTTCAGCAGCCCATGACCCAGGTTCTGGCTGTCCATCTGAGGACTTCCAGCACAATACACAGGTGGCAAAGGATGTCACAGTCACTTTGGCATGTCCCAGATTGAGTTTGCTACTCTGCCCTCAGCAATGTCACCACCTGGCAGTGTGCTGAGTGTGTTAGGAGTCCAGCATATCTGGGACAGTAAATACTGTGACCACACCCTTTCTCTCCTCACCATGATGCCAGAAGAATTTAGGGTCATATATAGCAGCGAAAAAATCTGATCCCTTGTCTTTCATTCTGCTCTTCCCTTCCTTTCTGACTGGCTTTTCTGTATCAGCACCACTCTTTCTGCTACCCTGACCCAAAGATCTGCTCTGGCAAGTGCTGCAGGCACTGTGCTGAGCTGCTTCACCCTGTCTGGCTGAGGTTCCTGTAATGGCTGACAGTACAGCACTATATCCTCTTGTCTGCCTGCATGAATTAGCCAGCCCTTTCCTTTCACCTTCTGCAGAAACAAAGTGACCTGCTATGCAAATAGCCCCCTCTCCCTTTAACTATAGGGAAGACAATATATAGCCTCTCTGGGGAACTCAAGGGAGAAAAAGAAAAAAAAAAAAAGCAGAGATGCTATCAGGGTGCCAAAGCACTATGTATAAAAAGCCCTTTTCACCCTAACAGTTTATCAGGTGCTGCCCCAGGAGCTGTTATTGAACCTCAGCCAGAAATGCTGGGGTTCTGCCCAGAGTGTTTTTCTCCCGCCTCATCTCCCCTCCTCCGGCACACTTTGCTCCACCAGAGTATTTCATTCAGTGAAGTGATTTAAGGCACTGCCTGCAAGGAGGATTTGCCTTCTAAACCTTCCAGCTGACTGAGAGTAACTGCTGCCATTGCCACAGCACAGGCTACACAAAAATTATGCTTGTGTTTAATTACACTGAGTGGTTAAGGCCACTCTCTTTGCTCTGGGATACGTTCTTCTGAGAAGCATCCAGGTTAAAACTCTGCTGCTGCTGCCATTCCTACCATGTCCTGAGAAGGAAGGCAGGGTAACAGGGAGAGGGGGCTTTCTGCCAGATCTAGCTAGAGCTACCATATATGAGATGGGGGGGGGGGAGGGTCTCAAAGGATAAGGCTACACCAAGCAGAAATCCCCCAAGACAGTGCCAGAGGTAGTTGGTGAATTCTCAGAAGCATAGGTAAAATCCATTTTTGATGGGGATTTCAGCTGGACTATTCTTCTGTGCCAGAAGAGGAGGAAGAAAAAAGGATTAAGAAAGGCAGAATGCAGCTGTAATGGCAATCCCTCAAGATTCCAGGAGGAAGAGAACAGAGGCAACAGTGACATTTCTGAGAGGTCAGTACCTTCAGACATAAATGTTATTATACAAAATTCAGCCTTCCTATGAATGATGTTGCCATCCTAGCAGAGCTGACAGCAGGGCTGGTGTTTTAGTACCCGTGTAGCTACTGCCCACTTTTGCAGGAGTTGGTCATGGGTAGTTTTGCCCCAAATGACTCCAGAGCTGGGAACAATATAGCTGCATGTGCTCCCAGAGCCAAGGAATTCTGCTCATAAACAGGGAAAATTAACCTCAATGTCACACTATGCTAATACAGCTAATTTATTTCCAGGGCTTATGTCTCTGCATGGGTAAGCACAGATATACCAGTTCATCTGGTGCATGCTCAAGTACTCACAGTACAGCACTGCCTCACCCAGCTGAACATACTTCAGGTAGCTCATCCCTGAGTGGTGTTTTCATCTCCTTCATGGGCACCGTCTTTCACAGTGCAAGCAGTTCTTAGACTCAAAACCCCTTTCATCTTCAAGAAAATCCTCTCAAAATGCTTCAGGAATCTGCCACTACTATTATCAGCTAAATTTCATTCAAAGTGACCCTAAGGAGACCTGTGTAAGGGAGAATCCATTGAGTTTCTAGGTATGAGAACCAAGTGAATGATGAGTCTCTTAGATCATGTTTAGAGCTATCCTACTCTAAGTTAGACATACAGAAATGGAGAAATATGCCAGTGGATTAGGGAGGTTTTATTGTCACCCTTCTTAGGAACCACCAATGACTATGGGTTTTATACAGGATTTTTTTGGGGTGAATACATAGGAATTCCTGAAGAGAACCAACATTTGCAGGGAGCAGTAATAACTTCTGTCAGATTAAGATGTGTTGCTGGTAAAAAAACAAACAAACAAAACCCAAAACCAACATCAAGAACAACAACAAAAGGCAAACGACCACAACATACAAAACACAAACCGAACAGGAACTCCAAAATAGCAAGCATGGCAAGAAGCTTTATCTCAGTGGCTCATGAACAAATAAAACAAACAAAAAGTTTCATTGGATCCTTCTGGGCTTAACATTCAACATATTTATGTTCAATTTATGTGTAACTATACACTGTTATAACTACCTAAAACATATTTGAGCATTTGGTAGGCATCAAGCAGCTGAGTTACGACAGTGAAAATCCCAATCGCTACCCAGTAACACCAACACATCTTAGACTTCAGATAAAACTTATATTTACTACTCAGAGTACTAGACAGACAATAGCTGTGCCACCTCCATTGTCCCACTCCGCTGCACTCCCTGCTGCTGCCTTTGTTTTTGCAAGGCTCTTTTTGGAACACACTGCCTGCAATGGACATTGGTGTACACTTGTGGTGTCCTCCTTGTATACACACATACAGCCATTGGGCGGGCACCAGGCTGATTCCAACCATTCACTTCATGGGCCACATAGAGTTGTAACACAGACCATGACCTTTGGTTTCACAAGGTAAAGCCAGCCAGATTTAATCCACTGGGCTCACGTCACAGATCCCCAGGACTAGTGTTTTCGCCTCCTCAGGAAGATGCCGCATTGCTTGGTCACCATGGTGACAAGCACTTTTCTATACAGTAACCACCATCCTGAACTCTGCAACTCACTCCTGTGTGAAGACCAAACCTGTGTATTTACACACTCAGTTTGTTTTGCCCGTGCAGCCCAGCTGCAGGTTTGCCTGCTGCCCCAAGCTCTGCTCTTCACCAAGCACCAGCACTGGAGCATTTCTGAGATGACCACAGGCACCATGGCACTCCCACCAGAGGATGAGTCTGGGCTGACCCCCTAAATTTTTACAGGGAGAATGGCTGGTGCCTTTCCCAAGCCTGCTGCAGGAGAGCTCCTCAGAGGATCCAGCTGCAGAGCTTCACTGAGCAGTCAACCAGGCCAAGACTGCCATGGAAGCAAGTGTTGGGGGTAGCAGCATCCCCTTGCACTCTTCAAGCTCCAATTCTTCTCCTGCACACCCTGACACTGCCCTGCACTTGAGGACTGGACTAACTTCTCCCCAGCTGTGCCAGTCGGAGGGCAGCTGGGGGAGGGTGTCATTTAGGGTGAGGGTGGCTGTGGGTTGGACGGGCGAGGGCAGGG
>JANHGL010008463.1:14983-25657 GCA_024611195.1 Ceyx melanurus
CTGTCAATCTCAGCTTCACTTTCCCTGATACTTCTGAGTCCTTTCGCTTCAGCTTGAAGCCTCAAAACCTCATCCTCCAGCTGGGCTACTCAGCTGAGCAGATAATCTACCTGCTCACAGCACACAGCCATGGGAGCTGTCCTCTGAGGTCAGCAACAGGCTGTGGCACTCTGCAGCCTGCCATCTGCACCCCCACATCCTTAGGAATAACACGTGCCTGAATTCCTACATCGACTCTGGGTGAAGACATTATCAAGGTCTTCTTTTGTCGAATGAATACCATACTGACCAGCTTTGTTTTTTGTGTTTATGACCACAGCACAACTTTAGAGTTGCAACCTATAGGATGTACAAGTTTATGAAGTTTCATACCTCTCTTTCCTCTTCTACCAGAAGCTAAGAATAAGCAGTTACCACAGATCAACAGCTGCATGATAACCTCTTTATGCTCTGGTATCTGATGTAGGCATATAGTTTCTCCATCAAAATTTAATTAAGGTGAGAACCACTGGGAAAAAGAGAGAGGAGATGGTGCTGTGAGCATTTTGCTAGCTGTATGCATCCAATGCTGTACTGGCTTGCTTTTTGGAACACCAGTGTCAGAAGAGAGGTAATAGCTATGGAAGCAGTAGCAGGAGAGGCAATGAAAAATAGCATAAGTATAGGGTATATTAGCCATGCATACAGATGTGATAAGATGGACCTTGATCCAATAATCTCGATCATTTTTTTTTTAGAGCAGCAAAGTAGTGAGGAGAGGGATAGCTGCAGAACAGACAGTGGAATGGCTGAGCTATTGAAGGCTGCCAGTGCGAGCACCAGCAAAACAGCCAAAAACCAGACATTCAGATGTATAGAAACACATGGAGGTAGCAGGTAAGTAGCCAAAGGCAACATCTATACCAGCTTTAAAGAAAGAAAGAGCCTGCCGAACCACATAGTTACAGATAGTCACTGGTAGAAAAAACAAAACAAAACAAAACTTAATTGCCAAAACATTAAGGGCAGTTTCAGAGGAAGCAAAGGGCCAGAAATTATGTGACTTCACAGCAGACACAAGCTGAATTGATCAAATTATCACTATTGATAACTGATGGGAATGGAATAATAAAGGTGGATTAAAGCTTTTGGAGGAAAACAACTGACTTAGTTTGAGTGGATAAAACATAGAGGGTGTGGAGTTTCAGATAACTAATTATAAAATGTACATATTGAGAATTCTGTAGTGTGGTAGGCAACAGCAGAAAAATAAAGCAATTGGTGAAGTTGAAGTTTGATTTAGGAGTAGGGGAAATGGAATCACACTCAATTTTTATTATGAAGCTGAATGTTGCTGTTAGATGGCCTGGAGGGCCTAATTCTGAAAGATCAATAGCAAAGCTTTTCAGTGAATGTAAATGATATAGCACCACTTGCAAATATGTCTTCATTTAATGAAAGCATTTGCCATCTTGGAAAACTGGTTTTGTTCAAGTTTTGGACTTAAAACTAGCTCCAAGAAGATGAAATGGACTTCCAAGAAGATGAAATGGCTGCATCTTGGAGAAGGAAGAGCACATACTGTGCTGACATGCAAAATAAGGGAAGTTACAGAGAAGTCTATTCCTGCATGCAGATATATCAGCATCAGTCAGCTCAGCATCAGTAGTTCAGTACAGATTAATTAAAAGAGTCATGTACCTAAGTCACAAATGCTGCACAGTAGCTGATGAGATCATGGATCAATAAGGATTATACACGTATGTATATTATCTCCATATGTTGAGTTGTTTGTTTGGGTTTTTTTTAATTCATTATTACTTCATGGTATTACCTCATGGGCTGAAAACAGCTCCACTAAATGGTATAAATTTGCAGAAGACTGGAGATGGTTGAGAGGAAGCTTTTCCTAAGAACTACAGGTAGAAATGGAAAATATTTTAAGAGATCAGAGATTGAGTCAGGAAAACAAGGCAAGGCACTGGCTTTAATTAAAAAGATTATAATAATGATGATACACCAAACCACACCACTAGAAGATATTTAAAAAAAAAAAATGCATTCAAGGACTAAAAAAGTCTGATATCAATTAGTTCATGACTGGACACTGCATTAAACTCTGTTTAATAGTAGAATAATCCCTGAAAAGGAATGACTGGCAATGAAATACTTCATTGTATTCAATTAATACATTGAATCATTGAACTTTATTGTTCTTCAGATCTGGGAGGACACTCTAGAACAGCCAGAGAAGAAAGGGACCATTTATTATTGGATTATAATTCAAATGCCCAAGTTTTCTACAGGCCTAAAATGTAGCTGGTTGGTTATAGAAATAGTCAGAAATAACCATCACCATTAAAAACTTGTAAAAAACCCCTAAATTCAGAAGTTTTGCCAAACAAATAAGTCAGTAGAGATTCACTGTCCCATATATTTAGCACACATGCACATACAACACACACATCTGCACAGTAAGAAGGGAGTGCAGACAAATCAAATACACAGAAACTGCAGAAATACAGTATGTGCTTGCCAAGACTCAGGCACAAGTCTTCACAGGAATCTGCTTGTTGGCCAATTCATATTTGAATAATTTAAATTACATCTAATGGAAATTAAATATATATAATAAAATACGTGTGTTTATGTGTGTATTCGCCTTTATGACAAAAGTATTAATACAAAGCTATAATATTGAGATTGTCTAGGAAAGCATCTTGTCCTAGAAAACATAAGAGCTTTGTGTTCAAAGGATTTAGAAAATAAACTCCCTTTCTGTGGAGCCCTGGCTCTTGGGATTTGGCATAAGAAAGAAAAGAGAATTTCTAAGAAATATCAGATTTTCTTTGCTGGCGTATTTTTTTACTTTGTTCTGCATGGAAACAACTTGAGCTCAAAAGGTAAATTTCATTGACTGTAGATTTTACTAAGTGTGAGTTTAGTGGAGAAAGCAAAAGAAAGTGAAGGACATAAAAAATATGACTGTATTTTACAACCGCTTTCTTCTTCTTTTGATGAGCACTTACAGAAGTCTATTCAGTGAAAGCTGCCAATTCTTATTTTTACCATATGTACAGATTGAGAATGTCAGAGGAAATGTGTATGGCAAATTAGGGTGAACTCTGTGGCCTGAATGTTAAATGAGAGGGCAAATTATGCAGGATTTGTCTACTATTTCTCTGCTCTCATTTGTGATTTCTTTGGGCAGGGCACCTTTGTAAGACTGTCCTGAAGATATTATCATAATGGAATGTTTTGCATAATGGAAAACACAGTCACCTCAGATCGTCTTTTGCATGACAAACCCTTGATTAGAAAAATAATAGGATGGAAATGGAATTTGTATTTATACAGGCAGGCAGCAGAGCCAAGGAGAATGGAAGCTGACCTCAATACACTGGAGAACTGACATAGGCAGATGCAAAACCTCTCTTTACAGTAAATTTAGCCTAGAAATAGACTCGGAAACAAGCAGGATACATATAAAAATCTTCCTACAGTGAAAAGTTCCTTATTCATGAGAAAAGTATTTGTGATATTCAAAATGTATCACACATTTGCAAATGATTCATAGCTCTTGTCGCATTATAAGACCCATGTTAACTCCTGTGAAAAGAATAATATTTTGACATTGAACAAAATGGTAAATGCTTTACATTTTCTGTTACAGATTGGGTTTGACTTTTGCGAGTTACAGTCTTTAGGTCCATTGATGTACAGTAAGATAACAGAAAATAAATATACTGGCCGAAATTGCAATAGCCAACCATTTACATAATTAGGAGCTGGATTATTATTTTCAGAACTGAATACAGCCCTGAATCATATGAATTCATGCTTACATCTGTATGTGCACTGTTGCTGATGTGCTTGTGTCATCAGACATATAAACCCACTGGATTTATTTAATTATTCAGTATTAATAACAAAGTTTATTTTTCAAACAAACAAAACAAAACAACAAAAAAAAACCACTCTCCAAAGTGTACAATAATTCAGAAGATTACCTTCAGGGAAACTGAAAAATCAAAATGAAGATTTTATTAACTGTTGCTTTCTTAGTAATCTAAGAACATAATATGCTCCCATGTGACTGGTCCTAATGTATGTTCAACATGGAAAACAACAATGTGATTTCATGACTGCCAACAATATAAAGAGCGCAAAACAGTGTTGTTCTCTGACAAGCTTATATTATACACAGGTCTAACATTGATTATAGTTGATAAGGATTCCCAGACAGCTGGTTCACAGAAGAAGACCTTAATACAGCTGCTTAAAATGTCTATCTTAAAATATTGCTACCTAAGATGGGAAGATACTGTTATGATAGTGGGAGTTAAACAAGCTGAGGGAGTGTAAGTGCTAATTACAAATGTGCTCATGCTTATTTCTGTGGCTGTCCTGAACTAAAGTGCATTGGCCAGTCTTGATACAGACTGGGAAAAGAATTGGTGTATTGCTCTGAGCCACCTCATATCAGTCTGATGATAAAATCTTAGCCTGTCTTTGGTTTTCTGATAGCCATTTCCTCTCTGTCTCCCTCACTGTGATTTGTTGAGACAATCTTAGTCTGAGCCAAAGGCTCTGAACACCCAGAACTATCGTTACAAGCAACAAGGATGGGTGTATCCGTCATCTCTCAGGATCAAGCTTATCATTTTTAGCTGTAAATATCTGTATGACTAGAGTTACATGTGTAGGCTTTGAGATAATGTCATGATTTCATTGTGGTCAAAGATCCTGAAAAAGCAAAGCATGGCTGATCTCTGCACAGTGTCTGTTCATGTTATTATCTTAACAGTAAACTCACAGCTGATTGCAGTTTGGCCCTTATCAGTTTTCCTTCTAGCAATGGATAAAATAATTTCAGCTTGCTCAGGAACAGACCCATCTTAAGTAAGACACAGCTTTACAGATAGCTGACAGGTACACTAACCTTTATTTTTCAGAAAAAGTGCCTTTTTAATATAAAAATGACACAGATGTGGTTATAACACTTCATATATATATATATATATATATATGTATGTACAATGGCTAATGAAATCTAGAAATTCAGCTTTTCACTGTGTGAAGAAGCAGATTTAATACCTGGGATTAGTACTGCAAATTGCTTCACCTGGCTTCAAGTGAGCTGTAAATAGACTGGTTGATTAGAAGACTAAAAAGATAACCCAATTTAATGATCATATATGACATGCCTAGCAGAATCTCCTACCTGAACAGCAGTATAGCTACTTTCTTTGAGGAATATTTTGCAAGATATTAAGAGAATGAATCTTTTCTTTTTTGATAGCAAGAGTATGCCAGCCAGACAACCCCCTACTAGTAGTCTGAAGCCAGAAGCACATTCATCCATGTTCCCAATTGCTGCTTAATTCACCTTCTCTAAAGTGCTAACAGTAAGTCCTGCACTGACATTGAATACTTAATGTATTTGTTCCCCCACTCTACTTTCCATTAATCGATCACTGTCTCAAAGGTGCACTTAATCCATGATTACAATAGTTTCATTTGGACACTCACACAAAAGAAAAGTATCTGTAAAAAAAATGTTATGAAATAATCTGATTTGTACTTGAGTCTGTTCAGCCCATGAGCAAGAGGCAGCTACAAGCATGCCCCTGGATTACTCCCATAAATCAAATCAAAGCCAAACTCTGTGATGACACCCCTTGCAAATGCAGCAGTCAGTCATTTTTTCTACTCTGCCCACTTCCAGTAAACTGATCTTGGATGGCTTTTAGCCAGCTTCAATTTTGGTGTCTCCTCTCTCTGACCCAGGGAGAAACACACAAACAAACAAATCCCGTAAGGAATGGCAGGAAGTTGTGAGCTGTTAGGTGGTTATTGGCACTAGGAAACCACTTCCTTAGTATTCATGTGTTCAGCAGATCTGGGTCGTTGTGTCTCCAAGTCCCAGGCAATGATATTAAATGAATGGCAACTGGGAAAATAAACCCAAACCAGCACAAAATAAACTACAAGTTTCTGAGACAAAACTGAAATCTCATTTCAGTAAATCAACCCTAAGGAGAAATGTCTTCCCACAATATGCTTTCATAACAAAAGCATCTGTGTTTGGAAGAGGAGTCACTCTTTTCATGTGCTATACTCTATTCCTCTTTAACATTAACAGAGTACCTGTAAAGGCAAACAGTGCTGATAGGCTAGAGTTAAGATCCTAAGCCCAAACACCTACATATTTGGGCTGCTCCAAGTTCACAAGCAGTATCTTCATGCAAGCAAAGCTTGGGTAGAGATAGTACCTTGCTTTGAAAACCAGGCTGTGGTGTTGGAACTCTAACAACAGACCCTGCATGCTTTTGCTTCATGGGACAGGTTTTTAGTTTTGCTTTTTTTTTTTTAAGATGCACCTTGTTTCTGAGTTCAGTCACAGAAGTGACTTAAAAAACAATCAGTAGAAGCATCTCAAGCAGCAGTCATGCCTCTTAATGTTCCCCCTGCCTCTCCTTGCATAGTTTAAACAAGCAGCTGCTTTCCCACATTCAGTCACAGCAAACAGGGCTGGAAGGCTCCCAAGAAATCAGCTGTACTAAGCAGGTTGTAATATATCTAGTTTATACACAGATGCTCACCAGTTCCTTAATCTCCCTGGTGATGAGTATTCAACACATCTCCTCCTCAACAGGAATTCCACAGCTGATAAATTGATTTTGCCACTTCTCCATCTTGCTGAAAAGCTGAACTGAGTGATAAAGTGAGGGTCACACACACTGCCTGCACTTCCAGCCCCAGGCTGTCAGTTCCAATATTAACCTTATTGCAAAACTAGCTCACTGTTACTGCTCTCCCCACTGGACTCCAGGCACAGAGTAGGTTTGCTCATTCACCAGAGGTCCAGGGCTGGCACTTACCATTCCTGAAGATCCTGATAACTTCAAGACAGAACCAGCCATCTCAACAGGTTTGCTTTCATTTTGAAGCAGAGTGAATTGCAGTGGGGAGATACAGTGTGTAACATAACTCCATATTTCAAAATTCACTTGCTGCTAGAGGAAGACTTTTCTAACATGACTTTTCAGAAAACAACATACATGCAAGGGTTAGGCAGTTATAGGCAATAGCATGGGAATGATAGTGGTTCATGTGTTTTGAAAGAAACAAAGAGGAATAAAAGCAGCAGAGAAGATAAAATACCTTCTTCTTAGTGTGATCCCAAGATAGTAAAGCCCAGATGACTAGCAACTGTCATTTGGGCCTTGCTGAAGCAGTAGGGCCAAAAACAGAGCAATGCAAAACTCAAGCTATACATTGAAATAGCAATTATAAATTATAATATATGTGTTATAAATTATATAAATTGAGAAAAACTGCTAACATAGCAGCTGGATAAAGAGGAAGATACTTTTGACTCTGCAGAAGTCATTATTATGACAGAGATACATGTGAGTATTTAAAAACATTCAGTTTTCCCAGTTTTATATATAGCTTTCCCAGTTTTATTTATATAGCTTGGGGATAACTATAGCAAATATATTATTGCTTTTCAATGGATAGAGCAAAACAGAACCAGGCCTCTGGAATTTAGAAATATATAGGTGACAGCTTATTTTTCTTTGAGCAGTTTTGTGTCTTTGCATGATCTCCAGACTGATCCTCCATCTACAGTGTGATTTGGGTTTGTCTGATCTACAGCATGACCATATAAAACAGGCAGAGACCACTAAGACCACTTTGGCAATTATGAATGTCCAACACAGACAGAAAGAATCTGCTCATGAAGTATATCCAGTGATGGCACTAAATAAAAAGACACTTATGTGCTATAGCCTGGAAAAGCAAGGAACAAGAATGCAGACACACAGATAGGAGCTGCTGGAGGAAGACAACTGAAGAACACACAGAAACCCTTACTGATGTTAAAAACTAAAGTTGACCTATAAATAGAACAGTTCTAGGTTTATTTCAAGAGCACAGCACTGCATTGCACTGGAGCAGCTTCTTTCTACCTTTCCAACATCTGGACATAAAAGACAAGGAGGAGATAATGTTCAAGTCAAACCATGTCTTCAGCAGGACTAGGCATGGCTTTGGCACCGAGGGACAGGCATGCCTCAGTCAGTGTGCTATGGCTCCTTCAGGCCATTTCACCCAGGCTGCTATCCTATGAGGCAGTAAATGGCATTCGCCATCCCCTGACAAGCCCTTACCTGCAGCTCAGGATGTACTTTAGCTGGACACTGTTGAGAGCTTGGAGATACTGCTGGGGACCTGCTTTGTTCACATACCCTTCCTCAAGCATTGGCTGCTGGGTAAGGGGCTGGAGAACTGGAGGACTTGGTACTGGGCTGGAGGGCTTCTGAGCTGAGAATCAAGGCCATTTCAATGAGGCAGGATACAGCAATGGCACACACTAAGACCTGGAAGGTGCTGAGTGCTCCCAAGACCCACGGCACAGACAGGGGCTCGGTCTCCCCAGAGCACCGTGCTGTGGCAGCTTTCCCAGGGACATTCATGGGAGCAGAGCTGCCCTGCTGCAGATCTCCACGTGGCAAAATTAGCCAGAAAAAGGATGCTGAAACCACTTTCAGTGGAACCTACAGTTACAAAGGAACAGCTAACAACAGATGATAACAAAAGGAGGGTCCAGTGTGGTGATTCAGAAAAAAAACAGCAGCCTCGGGAGTGGGGCAGAAAAAGGGTTTGTTTGTCAGATAAGGAGTGCAGGCAGCAGAGCTGGAAACACCTCCTGTGTCTCTCTGAAGCTGTGGCTGTTGGAAGAGGCCAGGGGCCAAATCACCCACTTCTCTCATGCTTTGAGATGTGAGGTCTATAGCAAGTTGGAAAAGTAGACAGACCCCCCTTCCAACTGAGTTCACACTTTCAGAAGTAGCTTTAATAAGAAGCCAGGTTGGCAGGAAGGAAGAGGAAGGGGAGCTACAGGGCAACCCAGATTTACACATAAAAAATCCTTCAGCAAGATGTGACATCTCAGTGAGGGTGGACAGAGCTGGGTTGCAAGCAAACAGTACAGTTTCATTGCTTCGTGGCTCAAAATATCCCCAAGGTCTGTATCCACAAGACCTACATTTTGACGATGAAGATTGCCTCTGGGCCATCTCTACTTTCAGAAGAGCAGTGCACACCAGCTAAGAAGTCAATAACAGATATTGATATTTGCGGGCTGCTGCTCTATCACAGGATGGCTCTTGCTTGTGGCAGGCCAAGAGGGAAGTCAATGATGATCATAGTGTTTCCAGCCAGGAGCTGCCCAGAAATTAAATCTGCCAAAAAGACATTTACACTCTTTGGAGTGAAAACAAACCAAAGTGGCTGCAGCTTTTAGCAACACTGCTGAGAGATCAATTCTTTTTTGTAGATTATAGGGTGAATGAAGTTTCTGTCAGGCTAGAATATATATAGGCAACGGTTGATGAGGATTTTGCAAGGGGAAGACTGAAGCCGTGTTTTTTTAGCACTTCAGGTGTTTATCATGGAAACCAGTTTTCTGGAAAAGTTGATGCAAACACAAAGCAAGCATGTCCACCCATCCCTGTGGAGGAAGCTATGGCTCAGTGATAGAGCAGATATCTTAGATGCTCCCAAAGCAAAATACAAGGAGGGTAAAATAACAACAGAGCAAAGGCCAGAGCTGAGCACAGAGTGTGTAAGGAATCATTTAGTCATATGAAAATGCAAACACTTGTAACATCAAGTCAAATTTAGTCAACAATTTAACCTGAAATGAAATGTGGAAGGGATTATTTTGGTGTTTGGGCAATACTTTTTGCTTTGACTTTTCAGGCAAGATGTCAAACCTGGCTTGAAAATTATTTCCAAAACAACAGAAAATGGGAGAAGAGAATCCTTATTCCACAACAACTACATTTTGTGAGACTGGAGGCAAATATCCACTCCTTCTTCTACTGGATTTAAAGCTAGGTCTCAGAATTGTGAACCTTCTACCTCTTTCACAGTGATACTGATTCTGGGTGGGACAATTTCAATTCTTTCCCTTTGAGGATGCTTGGAGCAGAGACTGGAAAATTTAAAGGAGTGTCCTAGACACCAGCCCATACTGTAATCCTCACCTGTTTTCTTACTTAGATAATGTTCATAAGCTATATGAGGTTGGACATGTCAGTATGAAAGGCAGAGGCTCCTCTGTAGCCTCTATAGCTGCCACAGTGAATTTTGTTTGCCCCAAGTACCAATGCCTTCAAGTGGTCAGGAGCTCCAAGTTTCTCAAAAAACAGGGAACACATCTGAGCTGGTGGCAAAGCAGAGCCTTTATCCTGACCCAAGAGTTTTTTCTACTTTATTTTCTTCCCACTCTATCTTGCTGGGAGTGGAGCTATAGACTTGATGGGCACCTGGCATTTAGACATGGTCGACCCACCACAGTCCTTTCTGGCAGCCAATGTAGGGCAGGAGACAACAGCAGTGTGTATTAACTGTGCTATAGCTACAGGAGGTATTAAATGAGAAGCTTCTGTGTGGGTCACACAGTTTGTTGGCTGCACCAGCTCCCTCTTGGGAATTGAACAGCAGTATCCCATGTGACAGGAGAGGCTACTCACAGATTCACAGATTCACAGATATTAGGGGTTGGAAGGGACCTAGAAGATCATCTAGTACAACCCCCCTACCTGAGCAGGATCACCTAGACCAAGTCACCCAGGAACAGATCCAGGCGGGTCTGGAATGTCTCCAGAGATGGAGACT
>JANHGL010008466.1:0-34589 GCA_024611195.1 Ceyx melanurus
GGTAAATCAAGCAGCCCCAGAAACCTCCCTGCCAACCCCGTGCCCGTCCTGCTGGCCACCTCCACCACCCCACGGCCTCCTGGCCCCAGGCCTGGTGGCAGCCCGTGGTTCCCAGCCTCTCTAAAAGCCAGCTTTGTGTCTTACAGCCGGGCCCTCGCCTGGCCTACCAGTTTAATTAGAGTCTGGTTACACGGCTCGGCAGATGTGGAATGTATTTCTTAGCCCAGGTGGAATAAATCTATTGCCATAAAAACCACCACCTCCCCCCCACACCCCCGTTATTAAATTCTCCCTTCTAAATAGCCCAGTATTGAGATGGGGAGGGGTGTGTCCTGTGTGTTGTGTTCCCCCCCCCCAGCTCCCAACCCCCACCCCCTCAATGCGAACCCTTCTCTAAGTGCTTAATGAGCTTTAATTTTATTCTATTCTCTGGTTGTATGAAATGGGCTTCTGGTCCCAGCGCTGGTTCCTGGCTACTGGCCCTGCTGCAGAGGGGGTGCAGGCTGCTGAGGAGGACCCTGGTGTGGTGGGACTGCTCAGACCCATGGGCAGGAGGTGGTGAGGCTGGCACAAGGGTGTTGTCACCCTGCCCTGCACCCAGAAGAAGATTCTTGAGGCTGAGGATGGCAGAGCTGGGCAGTGGATCATCATCATGTTGCCTCCCGGATCCCATGGGGACTGGTCCTCTCAGTCTGGAGACCTGTGTCTGCTGGGGGGACACAGGACCAGCTGTGAGGTCTCAGCCACCCATTCCTGCCTTTCCCAGGTCTCCCATGGTGCAGGGAACAGCCACAAGTGGGTCTGAGCCCCATCCCCAGGCCCAGCCATGGCTCTTGAAATGCCCCAGCGTGGGCAGCGATGGGGGGAGAGCTGCTCAGGGGGTCTGTCAGAGGCATTAACAGGGAGACCCAGCCCCTCAAATCTGGGATGTCAGCCCTACACCCACTCTAATTCCCCTGCCATGGTCCCCAGTGGCTGCTCCACTGTCCCCAGGCCACCAGTTACCAAGCCACCCCCAAGGAAGGGGACACAGCCCCCCTCAGATGGGGTGTCTGGAGTGGCCGTTGCTGGTGGAGCTCCCAGTCTCCTGGACTGGTCACTCATCCCCTCATGATGCCTCACTGGGCTGGAGGAAGCCTCTAAATCTTTTCTGAGATGGAAACTCTCAGGAATAATAGTAAAAAAAAAAACCCAAACAAAACAAAAACAACCAAAAGCATCATTTCTAACCAAATCCCCAAGTTTGGGGTGAGCGTGGTGTCTGTATCTCACCTGCTCGAGTGCAAATCAGGAGTAATCAGAGGCCAAAGGCATTTGTGAAGGTCTGCAGCAGTGAATTCACCCCTTCTTGTAGACCTTGTAGAGACCAAAAGTACAGCTGTGTTCAGACAGGACCAGGTGAATACATGGAGCTGCTGGTGGCTCTTGAGCACCATGGTTTGGAGGTGACATCCACCACCAAGCCCTGCCAGGAACCACAGAGGACACCCTAAGGAAGGGACATCTCCCACCCCCCTCTTTCTTGTGGTTTTCCTTAATTTGGGGAGACAAGGCTGGAGGGGGGGTGAGGGAAGAGAAAGGGAGCTGTCTGCACACTGTCCAGTGGGCTAAACAGGGCCATGGCCAGTGCTTGGCAACTTCAAAACTCACTGCAGGGGTAAAAAAACAAAACAAAACCTCAAGCACCATCTTCTCCCCAGGATTCCACATCTCCCAGCAGGGACCATGGGCTGGAAAAAGTAGCAGATGCTTCCCTGCTGGCATCAAAACAAGGGTTGGAGCCCATGTCAAAGCCTGGAGAGCTTCATGAATCATCACAACGCTCTGAAAAGGCTGTTGGGCTCTAAAAAAGCTCTGGGATATCTAAAAAAACCACAACAAACAAAAAAAGGAGAGGAGAGAGGGAAGTAGAGAGGATGTGGGAGAGGAGCATGCACAGTTATGGGGCACCCTGGCCCTGCTGAGTCTATCCCATGGGGACACTGGGATGTCATGGCCAAGAAACCTCCCCCCGACCTGCACTGCACCATCCCAAGGTAAGCTGCTTGAAGAACAAAAATCCCAGCTTCTTTTGTTTTGTGTTTTTCCTGGTTGTAGGAGATGCCTCTCTCCTCCTTCCCCTTGCCTTGGAGTGAAGGGAACAAAACCACAGGCTCTGAGAAGCTCAGCCTGAGCCCTCCCCAGCAATTCCCAGCGGGGAGACTTGGCGCTGGGTTCACCCCGACGTCTCCCCCCGGCTGGCCTCTCTCCTGGGCTGCTGGCTGCTCTTTTGCAATCTCTTTTGTGCCAAGGAGCTGCAGATGACGTTATCCCCTCTTTCCCAGACCAGGTGTGGAGAGCACGGCTGCTCCCCGGGGGGTGCAAAACCTCATGGGGGAGGAGGGACCATCCCCACTGGGAATGAGGACTGGTAAGAACAGTACTCAAGGCTTGTTTTGGACCCCCCTGTGCTGTGATCTGGTCTCACCCATAAGGAAGAGCAATGAGCTACAAACATAGGCTACTAGATCTCACTGCTTTTCTATGTGCAGTCCATCATCTGTCTTATTCTAGGCCCTGCAATGTGGCCCCAAGGGGCATCAAGTCCCCTGGAAGCTGGTCAGCACCCAGGTCCAGCCAGACATCTCCATCCCCACCAGCATACACGCTGCTGGGCCAAGGAACAGAGGTGAAAAGTTTTGGGCCATGGAAAAAACGATTCCTGCGTGTCAGTGACCAGCTAGAAAGGGTTAAATTGACACTTCAGAAACAAAATGTCTCTCAAAACCCTTTTGGATGTGTAGGGTTAAACACGAAGTGAAGGAGACAACTCCCTCTGGTTCCAGCGTGCCCCGATTTTCACCTGAGCTGCTCAGATCTGCAGGGCAGGTCCGAGGGTGAGAGGCACTCAAATGCCTCTGGGGATCTTTGGGTCGTGTTGGGCCGTGGTTGGCAAGGCTGCTCTGGAAATCCAGCCCCAACTCACACCATCTCCTGCTTATCAGCAGCTCAACCCTCTCTGGAGAGCTCGTTCCAGTGATCTGGGGTCTCTGTCACAGGCTGCTGGTTCTTTAGATGAAGGGCCAAATGTTGCTCCCCTCTAACCGACTGCTTCTCTGCTTTTTTAGTGATTCACAATCAGCTTCCCATGGCAACAATCCATCTTGGGAAGTCAGCAATTTGCATTTTTTCCCCGGAACCCTCTTGGCCAGGAGCCGCCAGCACCACGCATCACCACGGCTGCTGTCACCCACCCAGAGCCTCTGCCCCTCCTGCAACTGGGTCTTCCTGACTTCCAAGGAAGGTCATGGAGGGATGAATGATGTGCAGCTCCATGTCACGTCCGGGCTGCTACGTCAGCAGGCTCCAGACTCCCAAGGAGGAGAAGGAGCCTGCGCTGGTGTCTGCGTAACGTGTCGGGACGTGCTAAAAGCAGCTTGGAAGAGGATCAGCGTTTCCCTGCATTATTTACTGCTGAGCCTCCTGCCATGCAACAGGAGATAAACCTGATGGGGTCCAGAGAAACTTCAGCTGGTCCTTCTGCAGCCTCCTGGCAAACCCTGTTTGCAAACTGCTTTCTTGGGCAGCCCACCAGGGAGCAAAACTCCTCTTCACCAGGTTTTCCTGCACGAGATGCAGCCTAGCAAAAAAAAAATTTCATAGAGAAAACTGGGGGGGGGGAAATCCAAACCAAAAAAACACCTTAAATTGGGCCTGTTTGGAGGAACACCAGCATGGTGGATGGTGATGGAGACTTGCCTATCTTTGCCAGATAGATAGTTTACTTGGAGACCTGCGTGTCCATCCCACTCTTGACCTGGGGGTTTCGTATCTTGTGGTTCCCTTTGCACAAATGCCTCAAGGTCGGAGGACTGGATGCTGAGGT
Source organism: Ceyx melanurus (assembly GCA_024611195.1). Classification (NCBI taxonomy): domain Eukaryota; kingdom Metazoa; phylum Chordata; class Aves; order Coraciiformes; family Alcedinidae; genus Ceyx; species Ceyx melanurus. The sequence continues at coordinate 3,866 of JANHGL010008466.1, forward strand.
TCTCCTGGAGATTAATCTTTCATCCCTGACCCATCTCACCAGTCATCCCTGGGTGGATAACCACTCTGGGTCTCCAGCATCCCATGGCTCTGCAACCCAGCATGAGAGAGATGTTGAGACAGGCAAGAAAGGTCTCACAACCACAAGAACAGCCTCTCAGGACCTTCCTCACCTGGGATGAAAGCTGGGCTTGCAGCTGGGGCTGGAAACAGGCAATGACTTCCCATCTCACAGGATCCACTGAGCAAGCCCACAGTGACAGAGTGGATCTCTCCTAAAATGCTGGTCTTCACACCATGCAAGAATAACAGATGCATGGCATTGCAGTAGCAAGACCAATGGAGGACCAAGCATGTGAAAATAGAGGGATGAGGGGATAAATGGGATGATTCCATCTAAGCAGGTGGAGGGTGACCACACATCACCAGTCAGCACAGTCTGTCTCGTTAATTATTCTCCTTTTCCTCATTAGCTCAATTTCTAATGGCCTGAGCTGAGGGGTTCTCTCCTTCATGTGTTTGGGTGTATGGGTGCCAGCAACACAGTCAGGCAGGTCACAGCCAGCTGTTGGAGAAGCTTTTTACTCTAGGATGGATAGTGGAGAGACTGGAGGGCTTTGAGTTGGGACTGGTGGAACTGGCAGGTCCCAAGCAGCTACTGGAGAGATGGTGGGACTTGAAGGCTGGATGTTGGGAAGGCTATGAAGGGTGTATGTAGGCCACCAGCTGTGCCATCCCTGACTTACATGATATGGGCAGCCTCATTTCTGAGGTGGCCACCTGAGGATAGACTGTAGATCGCTGCTGAATTTCCAGCAGCCTCCAAACCCCTCTCAGGGCAGCTTTGGACATGGGGAGCAGCCACTGGGATGTTTCCAGGGATGGGGCATCGGCCACCTCTCTGGGCAACCTGGGCCAGGGTCTCACCACCCTCAGCATCAACGGTTTCTTCCTTCTCTCTGGTCTAAATCTCCCTCTTTTAGTTCGAAACAACCACCCCTTGTGCTGTCCAAGCTCTTCTCCCCTCATCAAGGATACCTTTGGGGGCCCTTTGGGGTCACTGACAAGCAGCAGGGTGGTGTTTGCTCTGCAGTCCCTCTCCCTGTGTCCCGACAGGTCCCTTGGGATTATTTTAATTGTGCAGCTGAAAGTCAAAAAGGGGTGACCAGGCCAAGTGATCCTTCTTACTTCATTTTCAACTGTTTTCAAAGCCCCTGATCAGACGACCCAGATGGTGCTAAATGGCCATGAACACCCTGTAAACAGTGGGTCATTGTTGTGCTCATTGAGTTAGATAATTGTGATGGGCCAGAACAAATTAATTTCTACCCAAAAAAAAGCACTGAATCATGGTCTTTTGGCAGTGCTGGTGAGAAGGACTCGTAAGCAATTTCCTTCAGATTTATCCAGCCCACACAAACAGCACTCTCAGCTGGGGGCTGAGTGTTCCCATGGGCAAAAAATAGGAGACCAAGAAACAGAGGGCAGCTGAAGGTGTTGTGGGCAGTTCTCCTGCATCCCACAGGGCAGCAGGACCATGGGATGCTCCAACAGTTCCTTTGTACCATCTGAAAAGATGCAAAAAGAAAAGGACATGAGGGTGCTGGTTGACAAGTACTTTAACATGTGCCAGTGTGTGCCCAGGTGGACAAAAAGGCCACCAGCATCCCAGCTTGGATCAGCATTAGTGTGGCCAGCAGGACTAGGGCAGGGATCATCCCCCCCTGGACTGGGCACTGGGGAGACAGTCCCTCAAATTCTGGGCTCAGTTTTGGGCCCTTAGCTCCAAGAAGGACACTGAGGGGCTGGAGAGTGTCCAGGGAAGGGCAATGAAGCTGGGGAAGGGTCTAGAGCACAAGTGTTGTAAAAGGGCTGTCCAGGGCTGTCCCAGGCTGCCCGTGGATGGAGTCCCCATCCCTGGAGGGGTTTTCAAGCCATGGAGCTGTGGTGCTGAGGGCCACGGGTTGGTGGTGCCCTGGCAGTGCTGGGTAATGATTGGACCTCATGATCTTAGAGGTCCCTTTCCAATCAAGTGCTATTTTCCCTTTGCACGCTCCCTGTTTGGGGATGTCCCCATAACCTGTACTGGGCACACCAGCCAAGCATCCTGCTGGAGGAAGGAGCCCCCAGGGCAGCAGTCTTGCCATGATGGACACCTCCCTCTAGACCAGGTTGCTCTAGTCTTGTCCAACCTCAACTTGAACACATCCATGGATGGAGCATCCACAGCTTCCCTGGGCAGCCTGTGCCAGTGTCTCACCTTCTTCAGAGTGAAGAACTTCCTAATTTCTAACCTAAATCTCCCCTGATCCAGTTTGAAGCCATCACCCCCTGAAGAGGGGTGACATACATCCCTGTTCACTGTTAGGTGCTTCATCAATGAGATGAAAACTCAATCTCCAGAGCTGTGAGCTTCATGTAGGACTTTCAGAGCAACACCAGAGCCAGGAAAACTTTATTTTATGTGGCTTCCCTGTGGCAGAGCCCCAGTGGTTCAGTGACACCCCAACTGGAGCAGCTCATATCACCATTGCCCTGAGGGTAATGAAACGGAGAGGTCTTGGCTTCCCCTTCACTCCCGAGCTGCCTGCAGGGAAGGGAAAGGCAGGGAAGGAAAGGAGGGGGGGGGCTTCATGCAGATTAAGGTGAAAGTAGATATTTTGCATGACTGAAAATCCGATGCAATGGAAAACAGCAGGAGCCAAGGAAGTGAGTGTAGCTGGCAATTATATAGACATATAAGTGTTTTGACTGACCTGATAATAGAGCATGAAATAGCATGGCTCTGACGTAAAAAAACCCTAAGACCCTGGAGGTAGAGCCAAGATTTCTGATGGTGACTTGTCATCCATCCCGGAGCACACAGCCACAGGGTAATTCAACTTGGATGGAGCCCCAGGACGTCCCTGGTCCAACCTGCAGCTCCAAGCAGGGAGAGCTTTGAAGTTACATCAAGTTACTCAGGGTTGTGCCCAGGTAAGGGCTGAGTTTCTCCAAGGATGGGATGCTCCTCCTTCCCTCGGTATCTGTTCCAGCATTTGATCAGCCTGTAGGGGAAAACTTTTTTTGGTGTATCTTTCAGCTGGACTGGGTCCATCTTGTTGCAGCCTGCCTGCTACTGGGGACCCAAACTGGGCCCAGTGCCAAAATGCTCTCTGCAAAGGTGTCTCAGGACAGGTTGCACCAGCCACGGGATAGCTGATGGACTTAGTGCATGCAAAACAGTTGACTGCAGGAGGAGAGAGGGATTGCAGCAAGGCTGGCAGGAGATACAGGACCCATAAAAGAAGCAGCAGGAGATACGGGTCCTTCAGAAGAAGCATCAGCATTCATTAAATCCCATCTTCTCCCTGAGTGTCAAGAAGGGCCTGTGGCAAGAGGACAACTGCTCCAGACAGGGATCCTGCATTAAACACCACTGGATGCTGTTGTTGCCCCATGCAGCCAAATCACATCCAACAGGAGAGATGCCACCACGGTCCAGCTGCATGGATGTACCTGCAAGTACTTGTACCTGGACAAGTGAGTCCAGTGGAGCTGTGACCTGTCAGGGCTCAGAATTCTCCCCATCTAACCCATGGGCAAAATGCTGGCAGAGGTTGGGCAGATGCAAGCAGGGTGGCAAAACCCAACGATGCCACCTCAGCCCTCACACAAGAGCCCTTTTCCTTGCAGGGCTGGGTGTGCTGGTGTCCCCCTCTCCTCCAGGTTTGGCATCTAGGTCCACGTTGGGTCCTTGTGGACAGGACATTTGAAGCCCCAAAGCCCTCAGTGTCATACAAACAACATTTGGGTAATTGCTCTGAGTTTTTTTTGCTCTCAAGACATCAGGCAACCTCTATGTAACACCATCAAGACCAGAGCTGCTCCTCCAACTCTGTGCTGGCTTTCTGCTCACAGGTTTTTATCCACAGTAGCAAAGGTCAAAGATGGATGAAACTCCTTCTCATGCTTTGTGGCTGATTCGAGAGAAACTTGGGGAGGGTAAACAAGAGCAGAAAGTCCAGCCCTGCCCTGCAAACTCAGTGTCACAAGAGCTGGAAGGTCCCATGGTGCTGTGTCAGCTCTGCCCCCAGATCAACCCTGTCTTCACAGCTCAGGGTGGAAACAGGGTGATTCCTGCAGAGGAGAATGGACGCAGGGAGGAGGAGTGGAGTGAGGGAGGTGATGCCACTGACCCTGAAATGTTGGCTCCTGAGCTGTGGCTGCTGATCCAATTAAAAGGGTTAATCCCCAGAAATGCCCCCGCAGGGACAGGAGTCTCTAAGAGGTCCCCCACAGGGTCCTACGGTCATTAGGGCAGGCTCCAGGGATGGAGGGGTCTGGAATATCACTGACACAATGGCAGGAGATCACCCACCACTTGCAGCCCCACGGCAAGCCCCTTTGGTCCTCCTCAGCCACACGTCAGCAGGCAGTGCTACATGGTCACCAACCCACGTGGTCCTCATGCTCCTCTGGAATGTGGCTTTGAAATCCTGCGAGAAATGAAGGTCTCTGGAAGCACTCAGGGTAAACCAAGGTAAAGCTGATGTCTTCTCCCTCTTATGCCACTCCCAGGAAAGCTCCTGTGAGCACTGCTGGGTCAGTGCTCATCAGCTGCCCCAGTTATCCCCAATTGCTCCACTGGAACTGCAGATGCTTTGCTCTCTAGCTTCTCTGTCCTTTAGCTGTGCACTGACCACTGTCAGTACTGCGTGGCAGTACCTGCTTTTTGGGGGATCACCATGAAGAGCAAACTGGAGGGCCCAGCCATCCCCAAGAAAGGAGCATCCTGCATTGGTTCTTTTATAAACCATTGTGAGAGGTTGCCTGTCCAAGAGCAAGCACCTGCACTCACTTAGCAGCTTGTTTGGGCACACATCCAGCACATCTGGACCTCCCATTTCCTAGCCTGGATTTGTCCCCCAGTCTTTGCCTGATCCCTGTGCCCGTTTCTAGCCCCCAAGCTCTGTTTTCAACCCCAAACTGGTTGTAGACTGTAAGCAAGTGGGGCAGGATGACCCCCTGATGATGAGCTAAGGGATGCCCTCTGCATGCTGTGATCCCTCATCCCAGCCCTGGGGATGCTGTCTGAGTGAGTACAAGGGGATCAGACCCCACCAGGGTGAGGGTCCCACCTCACTGGGTCGGGGGTCCCAAAGAGGACCCTGGACCTGTAACATGGACCCTAATAGCAAAGAACAGCTGGCACAGGGGGGTTGAATCAAGAAGACACTTTAATCAGATTTATCAGACAGATCTGGATCTCCAAATAAATAGATTTATCAAAACAGAATAAAACAAGAAACCAGAGATAAATACATGTAACAAAACAACCTGAAAATCCCCCAAAGCTAATTCCAGACAGGGGAAGGGTGATGCTGCTGCACACCCTCCTCCCCACACTGCAGAAATGGTCCTGTTTGCCCTTTGGGAGATGCCCCCTCCTGTGAATACAGCCCAGTAGATATTATGTAGGATATAGATAAATATATAGCATAATAACATGCTTAGTAGCAACTTTAGTGCAGAGTTTGGGGTCTCAGACCCTGCCAGCAGGTGGGTCCTCCCCAAAACTACAACTTCAAACGACCTGCAAAGACAGGAAAATAATCCTCCCAGCTGAAATAGAGGAGAAAAAGGTAAAAGATTTGACAAGAAATGCCCTTTGGAGGGTGTCCATCCAAAGAAACCCTTTTCACAGAATCACAGAATGCTTGTGATCGATCATGGGTTGGGAGGGACTGCTGAAGGTCGTGTCATCCACCCCCCTCCTGATCCAGCAGGACCACCCAGAGCAGGTTGCCCAGGATGGCAGCAAGGCAGGTTTGGAATCTCTTCAGAGAAGGAGACTCCACAACCTCTCCGGGCAGCCCGGGCCAGGGCTCCATCACCCTCAGATCACAGGGTCTTCGAGAAAAGACCTAAGGATGCTTTTCCTCACTTTGCAAGGTCACCTTTATACCAGTCAAGAGCATGGCCACCTTCTGCTTTGCTGCTAGCTCCCGATGCTCTTCAGAAATGCTGGGGTGCCAGGGACATATCCCCACTCCTCATGTCACGACAGGTCTCCCACCTGCTCCATCTCTCCCTCTGCACGTTGGGGTTGCTGGTAGCAGGAGATGTTGTTTGGCCTTTCCCCCTCTCCTGCTGGGAGAGGCATCTCCACGGCTGTGGCTTCCAAGCGCTTGGATTTGGTTCATCTGCTGGAGTTTCTGTAATTTACACTAGTGCATCCATTATTGCTGTGCCAGTCTAATAATGCAGCTTTGGTTTTCATATATATTTGTGTGTGTGTGTGTGTGTGTGTGTGTAGATAAATCAATAGCTAGGTTAAAGGTTTGGGGAGGGTTTTTTTTTTTTCTTTACAAGTTCTTTGTGTCTTTCTCTGGGCTCTCTGTCATCTTCAGCTCTGACGTCTGGGCTCGGAAGAAGTTCCAGTGACCTGGGTGAGCACAGACAGGTGCTTGTTAGCAACAACCCTTGAAGCAGAGAAATACAGTTTATCCTACACTTAGCACCCTCTGCACTGGAGGACCCACAAGGACCATGCTGGGAGAGAGGCTGGGAGCTGGGAGAGAAGTCAACACTGGGTAGAGCCAGAGCAGCTCATCAGTGGCCTTGTAATCTGCTCCTTGACTTTGCCAGCTTGCAATAAAAATGGTATTTGAGGTCAAGAAGGACTTTCTATACCTCCTACAGTGCAATTAATAGCATAATCAATGCATTAGTGGGAGCTGCAAAACATCCCATATCACAGAATCACAGAAATTAGGGGCTGGAAGGGAGCTAGAAGATCATCTAGTCCAACCCCCCTGCCTGAGCAGGATCATCTAGTGATCTAGTGATATACTAGTGAAAAGTGTCCCAATCCTGCTCCTCAGTCCCCTGGCATCCCTGCACAAGCAGGAGGTGGTTGAAGTTGTTTTCTCTCTAGGTGGTCACTTCCCTGTAATCCCAGCAAGGGTTATGCATCCTTAATGTTGTCATCCCCAGGGGCAGCATATTTCTAGCTGAATTAATCTCCCGCTGTCAAGAAATCACCAACCAATGCTTTCCTAGAACTCACGGCAGCGGCAGAGGGATGGTTTCACAACAGGGCTATCTGTCAGGGGAAACTGAGGCAAGGAGAAGGGCCCACATGCCACCAAGCGCAAGCTGGGAGCGAGGACTTGAAAACCCCTCGGAGTTCAGTCGCAAGGTGTCATCTTGGACAGACTGGAGGCAAAACGGATCTGCCCCCTTGCCGGGGCACTGGGCGTGCTGGTATGCACTGGGCAGCAGCAGCGGCGTTACCGGCCGACCCGCTGACCCGTGGGCGCCGGGTGACCATGGGAGCACAGCCCCCTGATCCCTCACCGAGCCAAGGAGAAGAGGCAGCCAGAGGGAAACAGCACAGCAGCTTCCCTCTGCGCAGGCACCCTCGGCATGTGCACCAACATTCCTGCTTTTTTGCAGCGTTTACGCACATCCAAGAACATTAATAATGATTTATTTTTTTTTTTCAGACTATTTCAAGAGTTTGTTTTTTTCAAATCCCTCACATTTTTTTTTTTTTTTCTCCCCTAACGCCAGATGGATTAAATACAAAAATCAAACAGTTTTACAGGCTTTGGAGACACAAAGCCTTTGGATTTCACAAGCGTGCGTCCACTTTTAGAAAGCTGGCTGCCCTTTCCGATACCATTAAGTCAAAATGTGGCTGCTAACTGGGAGCGTTGCTTGTGAAGACAGGTCAACCCCAGCCCAGCTGTGTTGCACAAACCTTCTCCCTACGGTTCAGCCCCGGGATTGATGTGGCCAGAGCACAGCAGCAAAACATGGGAGTTGTTTGGAACAAGATCTCCCGCAGAAGTGGGGAAAATGGGGGGTTTCACTCCCTACCTTCGTTCGTCCTGGTGATCAGCCTGAAGTTCTGTGCTTCTTGCTTGAATTCCTGTTTGCTGATCTTCTTGGTCTGCATCAGATGAAATATTCCTACAGGGGGGAAACACCGGGCATCAGATTCTGTGTTGCTCAAATTAAGGCTCTGCCTGGTTTGGATGCACACCTCTCTGTCCCCTCCTGAGATGCAAAAGGGGCAATGGATGCTGCGAGGTCCTGCTTTGGTGCAGAACCTGGGAGTGAATCCAAAGACCAGGAGACATCTCATTTGAAAACTGCTCATTATATCACCAAAAAAAAGCAGGGACAACATCATGAAGCAGGTGAAAGCGAGAAGATTCTGTTGCTCCAAAAAGCATCTTGCACTGGAGGAGATCTGGTCTCCCCTAGAGATGTGGTGCTGAGGGACATGGTTTGGTGGTGCCCTGGCAGTGTCGGGTTAATGGTTGGATCTGATGATCGGAAAGGTCTCTTCCAATCAAAGTGATTTTATGATTCTAAATTGTAAGAGAAATACAGAAGAGACTAATGGAATTCTGTGATCCATGACCTCCCCTCTCACTCTTGACCACCTGTCTCCCCTGACCGCAGAGGCCCCTCCATCCTCGGACACTTTCCTTTCCTGGAAGCAGCCAGGGATCAAAATTTTCCATCTCTCTGCCCCCAGCCTTGAAACTCCTCCAGGACAGAATAATACACAACTGGCCTCAGCAGAGATTGATATTTCTGCCTGTTCCAGCACCGTCCCATTAGCAGAGGTGCCTGACTCAGACGTTTGACCTAAGAAAACCAGAACCTGCCTTTAGCAACGGAAGCGACCTTTCTGTGGGATTAGGGGTTGTGATAGCCACGTTCATCTGCAAAGGGTGACAAACCAGCCAGGTATGCCGGGCATATCCTTCCCCACCTCCCACTCAGGCTCCACGTGGGTCCAGCCTCTCCCTGCTGGCAGATGTGAGAGGCAACACGGTCCCCCTTATTTGGTTAAGAGCCTTTCCCTGATTCCCGGTAGCAATTACACATAAAAAGGGTATGTAACAAAAGGGAACAGGCTGGCAATCCCTATAAACGAGATGCTATGGACTGCAGAAAATTAATGCAGGAAGTCAAAGACATCTGGAGAAATATGTGGATAGTTGGACTATTAATAAGTCCTTTAAGTGGGTCGGGAAAAAGGAGTCCTACCAGTAACAAAATAAGATACTGAATGGGGATAATAAAACTGTTAATGACGCAAGGAAAGCACAAGTGTTCAATAAATCCTCCTGGTCTATACTTAGAAAGGAGCAGGAGGGTGTGCTTATAGTCCCCGTGGCTGATGAAGCACTTTCCAGTACATTAGTAACCAAGAGGATATTTAAACAAGAGCTACGAGAGATAAACATCTTTTAATCAACCGACCTAGATAATGTTCACCCAAGAGCCCTCAGAGAGCTGGCTGAGACCTTTGCCCCCCCCGGATGGTTGTCTCTGACAGATGCCAAGAGCTGGGCAGCAGCAGAGGAATGCAGATGATGCTCCAGCACACACGAGGAGAGCACAAGGTGGTGCAGATAAGAATAGCCCCCCGTGCCTGCCGCCCACCAAAGAGGATGGAGATGGGGAAGGGTGATGCCATTTCCCAGCAAGATGATCCCATCCAACAGACAAAATTATTCTTTGCAGCTTTTAGGATGAGGTGGAGGAAGATGGTGGAGCTATCAGACACTTAACAACATTCTTGGTGCTTTAAGGAGCTTATAAGAAAGATGTTTTTAGCAGGACCTGTTGTGACGGGTCAAAGGGGTGATGGTTTAAACTAAAAGAGGGAGATTCAGACTACAGAGAAGGAAGAAATGTTTTATGCTGAGGGTCCTCCAGGTTGACTAGAGTGGTGGTCAATGCTCCATCCCTGGAAACATTCCAGGTGAGGTTGGTTTGGGCTCTGAGCAACCTGCTCTAATTGCAGATCTCCCTGCTCCCTGCAGGGGAGTTGAACTAGATGACCTTGAAAGGTCCTTCCCAACCACAGAATCTTTAAGATTCTAGGATTTCATAGAATCATTTAAGTGTGAAAAGACTTTCAAAACGACAGAGCCTCCAAAGCATTCCAGTCCCCCTCTAATCCTGCCTGCTCCTTTGTTGTCCTCACTGCCCCGATAATTCCTGCTTTAAGGCATCAGAAAGTCAATTTTCAAAGCTCTTGAGGTGGTCAGACCCCTAAAAATAAGAGGAAGGCCGTGTTGCAACTCATCAAGTGGCTGGCCACGCACCACCATCAAATTGGGTAAAGCTTCCAGCTGGATGTTGGTTTCTCCTGCCAAATTCTGCCTGGTGGAGGAAACCATCCTGGCACAGAAACAGATGAGGCCACGTAGGTATCAGGAGCCCATACAAAGGCAGATGGATGGGCTCCAGGCGTGACTTGCAGCCTCTTTTCTCCACACATGCTACTCTGTTGGTAGAGTGATGGACCATGGAGAGGTGGAATCCATATGTGACTGAGCTCATGCTCTTTCCCAATATTAACACTTGGCTCTGCCAAGCAAAAGAGCTGTGTTGGCCTCGGGGACAAGGGCCTCCCCTGTCCTTGGCTGGCAGGGTTCAGGAGCTCCGTGCAGACGTGAAGCTCTTGGCCTCAGAAGGTGGTGAGAAGGTTTGGGTGGCAACCTCTGCCAAGGAGGAAGAAGAGGAAATGGTGGGGCCCAGACAGTGCAGGCTCAGAGCTGTCCTCCAGCTACAAGGTGCCATTGTGAAGGAGGCTTTGCCGAGGCAGGGGGGAGGATGGAGAGAGGGGGACTGTGGAGGATAGAGTAGAGGATGGCAGGGGGAGGATGGAAACCTGGTGACAACCAGAGCTCCATCTCTGTGGTTCATTTCTCCAGCTACTATCCACGTGGGCCCACCCTTGGCAGATGGCAAGAGTCAACCCCAGGGGGGCTGAGGTCTCCTTGGAGAGTGAGGTAAGACATTCATGCACCCAAGAGACTAGAATATTTGCCCACACATGTCCAGAAAGACATGGGCTGAGTCTAACCACAGGTAGGGTGCAACCAACCTCAAGTGCTCAAGGCACAAGTTTTTGCAGAGGGTAGAGCATGTCCAGTGGAGACTCAGGGCTGGGGTACTGTGATGCTTTCCCAGACACAAGAGAAACACAACACAAATATTTACTAAGTCACTAGTGGAGGGTAGGGTCCTCTCATCCTAGGAGCGTTGCAGGTGCAGGGACAGAGCAAGGGATTGGAGTCATCTGACCGTGTAGTTGCTGTTCTTTGACCTCTGGAAGACACACCAAGCAGGGTATCCAAATCCACCCATCCAAAACGTGAGCTGGGGGGCAACTCATCCCCTCTGCATACCCCCTTTGCAGGAGCTTGGTGAGTTTTCCCCTCAGTGACCAGAGTATATATATAAAAAAAAAAAAAAAAAAAAAAAAGCTAAAGCAAATATATGGAATGATCAGAACAATTTCTGGTTTTGTTTTCCATGTGCATTTGGCATGCAGACGGACAGCTTTGGAGGAACAGCCCCGCGGCCCTTGCCTTGTTTGCCCACGTGCTATGTCTCTGGATGGTATTGCAGTTCATGGCAGGGTACACCGGAGCCAAAAAAATTGGTTTCCAGCTCCTGGTCTGCACGCAACTGCAGTAAAAGGGTGTGAAAAGGGGGAGTCAGAAAAGCCAGCCTGCTGTCAACAGGTTTTGACTCACCACGCAAGGTCTGGAGCACCACTAGAAAAACCTGAAAACTTGAACAAAGCTTGGAAAGCACCAGGTTTCCACACACACCTCCTCTGTTGCTGGCTGGTCTCGTTACAGTACTCACCTTTAATCAGCTTCCAGTTGTAGATTTCCACCTCTTCTGCGGGCTCCTTCTCGATTGCAATCGTCCTGAGGATCTCCTTGGAGGGTTCTGAGCTGGGGGGCACAAACATGTACACCAGGACGCGGTTGGGGTTCTTGTCACACCGGGCAGTGACTATTCCATCGGTGGGTTTGACTCGAGTTTCTGGGTGAAAACAAGGACAGAGTTCATTAAACAGGGGGAAGAAGGAGCCCGGAGGAGCATTCTCAGCACCCAGGTCAAGGGAAAGGCATCTTGTTGTGTTTGATGCCATGTGGCAACGGCTGAAGCTCTGAATGGGACCTTAGTTCCCAGGGTTCCATCCTCAGCACTGAAACCAGCAACAAAGGGAGATGCTGATGAAGGATCTGTGAACCTGCTCATCCCCATATTTTCCATTCACCTTGATTTCAGCAGCCTCTGTGGCAGCAGAGATGGAGAAGAGGGAACTCCTCCGCCTGGCTCCCCTAGACCCACTGCAGGGACCCTGGTGCCATCATCACTGCAAAGCCCAGACTGGATTCCTCACTTCCCAGCTCCATCCCAAAGGAGCAACGTCAGTGAAGAGCCCTCAGCACAGGAGCCAGCACTGGGCAGCACGCCCAGCTCAGCCCCACGGGTGGGCTCAGCCCCAGCCCCTTCCCCATGTGGGGTGCAGCGGTGAGGAGACCCACACTAGGGTCACCGGTGGGAACCTACGTGACTTTTTCAACATCCTTGGTAAAAAAACAGCTGCTATTTATTTTTTTAATATTTTTTTTTTTATGTATCTGGAGTAATTAAGAATCCCCCGTGGTTTTGGAAGGAGATTTATTGCCTTTGGTTGTGGTCCTTGGAACGTGGAGGAGCTCAGCGCTGCTGAATTTAGCCTTGTTCTCCCAGTCACTTTGGATGCTGAAGCTTTCTACACTACTCGAAAGAAAGTTTGGCTATAAATAGACGTGTGGGGTTTATTTTAGTAGGACAGTTATTTTAGGCCTGATTCTGCTCTCCCCTGTGCTTTCTGGGGTGGTCCTCAGCTACCCTACTTGGAGAGGGGATGGAAATCCCATTTTCAATGGATGCAAAGCAGGGACTTTTCCACAATGGGAAGACAAACGTTCATCTCTTCAGACTCTGCATGATATGAGGTGAGAAAACCACAGCCCACCACCCTCTCCATGTCACCACACGGTCCAGGTGCACAGTTCCATCCCAGATCAATAAAATACACCTGCTCCAGGGCTGCTCTTTGCATCCAATGAGGCAGCCTATGACAACCTTGCAGGTACAACAGGTATTTAACAACCTCAGAGCTTCACACTGGAGCCATTTGATGACCAACAGTGTTGGGGAGGAGAAGCAGAGACCCAGGGGTCACAGTGCCACAGAATCCCAGCATGGTAGGAGTTGGAAGGGACCTCTGAACATCAACTCATCCAACCCCCCAGCTCTGTCAGGGTCACTCAGAGCAGGGCGCCCAGGATCATATCCAGACAGGTTTGGAATCTCTCTGGGCAGCCTGGGCCAGGCTCTGGCACCCTCTCAGCAAAAAAAGTTTTCCTCCTGTTCAGATGGAACATCCTGGGTTCCAGGTTGTGCCTTTTGCCCCCAGCAGCCACTATGGTCTCCCCACGCAACCAACACACCACAGTAATTCCCCTCCAATTGGGATCTCTTCTGCAAAAACACTCAGTGTTTCTCTCCACACCACTGGATGCAAAGGAGGGAGAGGAGGGCAGTCATGGGAGCTGCCTGGAAAAAGAATGTGGGTGAAACCTCTGGAGAGTGAAGCAAGGGATGAGGATGAAACTTGGATGAGCAATGTGTGTGTGATCACTATCTGTGAGTGCTGGAAGGGCAAAATAAAATAATTTTGGCTGGGTCAGAGTGTTTAACTGGGAATAAATGAAGACTGAAGAGCAGACAAAAGATCCCAGCAGAGAAAGTTGTAGACTTTAAACCACAAAGACCCGTTATAATGGGAATGCCAGACTGGAAGGGCTCTGCTCAGTCATCACATCCCATTCCCAACAGGCACCACGTCATAAATCCTGCTCATAAACATAACAGAAAACTTATTAAAACAAGCTGAGCTTCTGCCCTTCTCTCCCCTGGGAAGGTCATCCCAGAACCACCCTGCTCAGAGGCTGGAAAACCTTGAAAATGCCAGTCGAAATTATTTTGCATCCTGTTTCCCCCCATTTTGGAATGTAGCAACGCCCCTTGCTTGTTCTCCCTGGTGAGACCCCTCCACAAAACCCCCTCAAAGACCCACATCAGAGATCATCCAGAAACTGCTGCATCTGCTGTCAGGCTCAGAGGTACTCCAGTATCTTTAGTCTCCCTATGGAAGCAGTGGGTGGTCCATCATCTAAACATCTACTGCTGAATGATAGCACAGAGAGGTAGAACCTGGACAACATTCTCCAGTGGGAACAGGAGAAGATCTCATGCCCTTCCACATCTTTGCCAGGTCTGTGGTTTAACATAAACAGCTTTCCAAAGACCAAGAAGCAGCCGAGAGATCAAAAACCCATTGAACGTGAAATAAAAAGAGCTCCTATTTGTTCTCTCTTCAGTTTCCTCTTTGGTCCACCATGTCCCAACCTCAATACCAGCCCAGTTCTACCTAACCCACCCCAATAGTTGTGTGTATAACCCTTCCCTTTCAGGGACAGGGACCTCAACTCAAAGTTAAACCAAACCATGACTGCCAGGGATAACCCTGTACCTGGAAACTGTCCTCCTAATTTCAAGCCTACATTTCAGATGCCACAATTTAACCCTGCAACTTCTTGTCCCAGGTGGAGGTCTGGAGAACAACATGTGCCCTCTGCCCAGAAAGGATCCTCTGCTTGCTGACTCTGAGCATGGTCCTCCTTGGACATCATTCTTCAGACTACACCTGACCAACGGATGACACCTTTTGGGATGGGTGCAGCTTCCTCACCTTGGGTCAGTCATTCTGCTCTCCAAAACAGGCCAACCCTCACATTCACCTGGTGTGAAGTCACAAGGGAAGTGAACACATCTGTCTGCATGGGGTTTTAAACCAAGACCAAAGGAAGGAATGGTGAAGGGAGCTGCAGGAGCAGGTGGGATTCCACCTACCTGGACAGATTTTACAGCATTTCCCATCTACTTTCTCTGGGTAGTCACACGGATACTCCTTGGGGCATGTGATCTTCTGGCAGTCCTGGACACCATCCCTGCAAGTGCAGAGGATGCAGGGCAGGAGGCCGTAGAGCCGGAAGACAGGGTGCCACACTTCCCCATGGGAATAGGTCTTCCCGTTGTAAACACAAGCTGGAGGAGAGAGAGGAAAGAGTTGCTGGTGGAAATAAACCCCCCCCCCATCCTCTTTGCACACCCAAGGCTTGGTGGAGCTCGGCACATTTCGCCACCTCAGGCATTTTGCCTTGAGGAGCACGTTTCTCTGGCAGCACGTCCAGCAGCAGCAGGCACGGGAATATTGGAGCCACCCCACCCCAGAGGCACCACGGGGCACGGGGATCAGCTCCAGGACACGGAGGCTGATGGGGCCAACCAGCCTGGTGGTGGTGAGTGGCAAGTGGGGGCAGGACCACCCCACCTGCCTCCAAGACTTCAAGCCCAGGGTCTCCGAGAGGCTGCCACGGGCAAGAAGCAGAGTGAAGACTGCCACCTGCTGACTCCTCCATGAACACTCCTGGAGGGCCCAAAATTTCCTCCAGGTCTCTATCTCCAAGGGCTGGAAAGAGCCCCTCTGGAGACAGCGTGGTGGGAGAGCCACAGGGAGGAGAAAGGGCCTGTCTTTTCCCCTTTTGTTGCCTCCTCATCTCATTCTCCTACTCTCTTCTCCAGGAGGAAGACCACAGCACAGGGACAGGCCCACCCCATGGCAGATAGGTGCAAGGAGGAGCACCCTGTACCTCTGCAGCGCTGTCCTGGAAGGAGCACATGGGGTCTTCCAGCTGAGCACCTTCCTTCCAAGGTCCCAAATCACCAAAGTACCTCAGGGACCAATCTTCTTCCAACCCTTTTTAGAAACTGGGAGATTCAGTCAGTCAAGAAGCTGTGGGCCACCAGGGCTGAGATAGGTGGGTGAGGCTGGCTTGGGTAAGTGGGAATTAGAACCTGATGGTGGAAACCTGCTGTTGAAACTGATTCCCTGGAGACTTCAAAGTCCTGGAGGAGTCATCTTAGGCCTCATACAGACTGCCTAGCCCCTCCACCCCTTACCTTTCTTGTGCTTCTCTTTCAAGACGATCTTCACAGTGGTGCCACCTCCTCCTTTGGGCTTGAAGTTCCTGGGAATGAACTCCAGGGACGAAGTGAGAACAGTGGATGCAGTGGCCCCGGGTGGCTTCCTGCCCATTGCTTCCCCCAAGCACTGCTCCTGTGAGTGCCTCTGAGAAGTCAGAAAAGAAAGGGACTCATGCTCAGGCAGTTGGGTTGCTCTTACCCCAAAGCATACTGGAAAAAGCCCATTGGGAGGGTCCAGAGACTACAGGGGTGAGCAATGATCCAGGGGGCATCTCAGTGCCTATCACCGCCTTATGCTGCATGTGGGTGACTTTCATTGAGGCAGCACCCTTCTCATCTCATGCTCAACCCAATGCCCTCAAGGTGAGGTTCTTCATCAGTAACATAGGCTGGGAAATTGTCTGGTCTTTTCCAGGCCATCATTTATGCAACCCAAGCAGGATCAGAGATGTAAAGACAAGTCAATCCTGCCCTCTCACCTGCCTGGCACCAGGAGGGCTGGTGTGGGGCTACCAGCCAGCAGGACTGAAATCCCAGGACCATCCCAGGCTTCCAAGAGCAAACCACTGGGACAAGACATGCAGCACAAAGGGTCCCCTTGTGTCTATTTTGGAGGGTTTATAGGTGGTGGAGGTGTGACACTGGCGTTTCACCCAGCAGTATGGAAAAGGACAGGGCCAGAAGCTGTAAGTGACCTAATCCCACAGACCTGGCATGGGCCACCCACCTCTGAAATGTCACCATGATTCAGCCCTTGTCAGCCAAGGAATCACTTTTTCCTCACTGGGGCTGTCAATACAAACAGCCTGAGGAAAGCACACTGGTGGCCAGTTCCAACACTGGCTGCCCTGGGGGAGCTACAACTGGGAAGCAGGACACCTTTGAGCCCAGGGTGGAGAGGAGACACCATCTCCTGAAGAAAAAGCCCCCAGTGAGAGATTTGGGCCACCTGACTCTATGGGTAAGGGTCACATCTGGCCGTTGGTCACCTCTGAGTCCACTCTTTCTGTGCTCCTCAGATGTTTTTAACCTGCTAGCCAACCTCAGCCAGGTTGACCAACAAGGAGGAGAAGCACCCAAGGAATTCCCATAGGTCCTTTGCTCTTCTAAAAGCATCTTTCCCCGTTGGTCTGAGGCACCAGCCTGTGCTGATAGCCCTCACCTAGAGTCAACTCCAAGACATGGTTCATTGGCAAGCCATGTGTGCATGGTTCTGCTGTCCAAGGAACTGACTGCCCTCCTAGAGCTGCTGTGGGCCATCTCTTTGTAGAAGACTATGTCCAGGGGCAAATGGCTTCTTTTGAGCTGTTTAATGGGGCCTTGCTAGAAGCAACAAGCAGAGTTTTAGAAATGCAAATGTCACGTACAACACCTCTGTTTAACTGCAGGGGCTCCTCTTCTGTGGACTTCTCATACGAGCCATCTGCAAGGAAAAAAACATCGTCCTCTGAGTTGCTGCAGAATATTTGCTGCTCTGTCTTTGAGTGAAAGCAGCTCTCCTCAGAGTGCTGGCTCACCTGCAAAGTCTGGAGAGAGAGGAGCTTTGAACATGCAATTCACATCACCCAAAGCCATACCCCAAAACCCCTTTTATCCCCACTGACTACTATCAGCTCAGCTCCAAGACAGACATGGCCTTGTAGTTTCTGAAGTCAGGTGGCATGAGAACACCCCAGAGGTGGAGGATGAGGTCGTGGGGATGATTAAAAAGAAATCCAAAGACATTTCTCCCCGAATCAATGACATGCCCCAGCTATGCCAAAGAAAACGAGGAGAAACACAAATTGCAGGAAGGGAATGCTTGGAGAAGGCATCTGGAGGAGGACGTTTGGTGTCCATGTCCAGGAGACCACCATGGCCTTTCAGCTTCATAAATATCTCCCATATGAAAGAGGCATCTCATGCTGTGACTCCATTATCAGCAAGGTGTGAACCTGCCCATTCGTTCCTGAGCCTGTCTCATCTTGAGACGTGGAGCTTGATTCTTTCCTCACCCTCTCAGGTGTGAATCAAGGAGAACAGCAGCAAATTCAAGAGTTTCTCCTCCATGGATAGCTGAGGGAGTGAAACTGGAAGTCCTGGAAGCTTTCCTGGAGCAACAATAGCATGCACCAGCTTCATGTGGTCCATCCAACCATCTCCACCCTGGCAGGTGAGTGGTCTGGAGGACTCTGCCCTCCATGTAGGTCACATCTCTTACATGCATGAGTGGCTGGGCAAAGAGCTCAGCCCTAGACAGCTATGGGCTGAAGGGAGGCAGGACACAATGAGGTGTAGGAGGGGAAGCACACAAGAAAAAAAAATGAACCCTCATCTTTTGTTTCCTGGTGCAACCAAGACGTAGCAAGTGGCCTGATTTACATCCCAGGCTTCCAAACTCCTGCTAAAGTGGCTTGAAATGGTTCCTACCAGATGGTTGCCACCATCTGGGGTCTCCCAGCCCTCACTCAGAAGCAGCTTCTGGGCCCCTCATTACCTTTGCAGACCTGGCAGCAGGAATCTGGCACAGTTAGTGGGGAGGAGCACAACAGCTCTGGGCAGGTCACCAAGCCACAGTAAATCTGGCCTTCCTAGGAGAGTAGGAGAGAAAAAACCAGGATTGTCAGGTCTGGACAGGGTTGTATGTCCCCTGTGCTGGGATGTCAGCACTTCAAGTTGCAGACCTATCATAAAACAAAAGCCCCTCAGTTGTTACAGAATCCAAAGTTGTTTTGGTTGGAAGAGACCTTAAAAATTATCAAGTCCAACTCTTAACCCAGCACTGCCAGGGCACCACTAACCCATGTCCCTCAGCACCACAGCTCCATGGCTTGGAAACTCCTCCATGGATGGGGACTCCAACAATGGGACAGGCCTGGACAACCCTTGGGAGGAAAAAGTTGATCCTCAGCTCCAACCTAAACCTCCCCTGGTGCAACTTGAGGTCATCTTTGCTTCCACTAATTTGAAGTGGAACAAGAACCTTTTCTCTGACATCTCCCAGGACAAGGACCTGGAGGAGAGAGGTGGAAAGGGGAAGCATGATGCTGAACCCAGACTTAGGTCCATGACACAGCTCTGCTTTTGCTCTGTCTTGGGTTATTCAATAGCACCACAGCCAAGCACACAAAGACTGGGTTGAGAGCTGTGGATGGACCTTTTTCATGCAGCAATTTTCTCTAGGGTATCCATAAGCTCTAAGTCAACTGAAACCAAGATGTTCATCAAGGATATCCTTAGAAAATCAAACCACTGCAGCTTGTTCTGCTGTCAGGAAGCTGAGTCTCTGTGCAGGGGATGTGAAGAAGGGGAGTTTGGTAAACGAGAAGATCTGGTGGAGACTGATGCAAACCAAACCCTGCTCTCACTCTGGGGACTTCCATAGAGTCCAGATGTTCAGGGAGCAGGGTCTGGCCATACAACCTCTTCCTTTCTTTCTCCTTCTGACCAGCAGCTCACAGCAAAGACCTGCTTTGGGCAGGAAAGAGCAAACATCATAAAAAGCAGGACTTATCCCACAGGCTCAAAGTTTTCAAAGAGGTTTAGCCCAGCTGTTCACGCAGCTGTTCTAGCAGCTGACAGCATCAGACACAGCCCAGCAAGACCCACCACTGAAAGGCTCCACAGCCATCCCTTTATTTTCCCCTTCGTACCCAGGGCATCAGCCTTCTGAATAAACAACCTGAGTGAGAGCCAGTGCCCGAGAGGGACACAGAGCTCCACAGGCTCCTGAGGATGCTGGTGAATAGAGTAGGAAAGTAGGGACAGGTGGGTCCACATGAATGGATTTGTGGGCTCCTTCCCCATGTTTTTCCCCACCTGGTGGGCTGGCACTCAGCTGGAGTCCATAAGAGAGGAGCCAGCCTCAAAATCTGTATTATTTCTATGTCTATGCTCTTCCTCTTGCCACCTAGCTCCACACCACCCAGCAATGAGGTGGTGCACAAGCACCAAAGGCTCAGACCAGCTATCCTGGCATCACAGATTCTTTACTATCAAGCATCAGCTGATGGCACCCACTATGTGGGTCGTCTTGGCATGATACAGGTTGCTAGTTTGGGGTCTCTCACTCCTTTTTCAATCCTGGTCTAGTACAATTGGACAGGCTAGAGAGCTGGGCAGAGAGGGACCTCGTGAAGTTCAACACAAGGGCAAATGTAGGGGCTGCACCTGAGGATGAATAACACTCTACACCAGTACAGGTGAGGGAGTGACCTGCTGGGAAGCAGCTGTGCTGAGGAATTGGGAGTCTTGGGGGACAACAAGTTCATCATGAGCCAACAATGGGCTCTTGTGGCCAAGAAGACAAATGGTCTCCATTTGGAATGGAAACATTCCAGGTGAGTTTCCAGGTGAAACATTCCAACATTTCAGGGCTGGGGCCCTGAGCAACCTGCTCTAGTCACAGATGTCCCTGCTCAGTGCACCCCTAAGGAGTTGGACTAGATGACTTTGAAAAGTCTCTTCCAACCCAAACCATTCTGTGATTCTAATATTTCATCGCCACCAGCTCAACACCAGGTTCAACATCCCAAGAATTTCTGATGCCCAACAGCTGTCACATTGCATCCATGTTGCCTTGCAGGCATGTTGAGCTCCCTTCCAGGTTCCCCTGGCTACAAACTCCATCTGCTTTGCAAGCACATACAAGGAAAGGCTCCTGTTTGTCCTCTGCCATAAGATGCCCCAGGGAGGCAGTGGGATAGCCAGGTGCTGTGGGGACAGCCACAGAGCACTGGTCCTCACAGCAGTCAAATGCACCTGCTGGTGTGCTCAGTGGAGATGGGGGCATCTGCCTGCCCACCCCAAGAACCCCTAGTGAGGTCCATCCAGAACTGGCCTGTGGGATTTCCAGTGAATGACCCACCCTTGGAGCTGCTTGTTCTTGCTGTTGCCTCCGGGGAGGAGATGCAGGTGAGTGCTCACTCGGGGCCCAGCTGACATTTGTGCTGTGCTGAGCTCAGACAACACACCCGGGCTGAGAGGGAAGCACCCAGCTCTGTGGTGACCCTCAGCCACTGGGCAGGGAGGACCCAGCACCATTTCTGAGGAAGCTCAGTTTCCTGCACTGATAACCTGATCCTGACACCACGGACCACTCAAGGGTCCTCGTGAGGACCATTTTGACCTGTGGGAGCAGGAGCAAACCTCGAAGTCTCCCCACCTCCCCCGAGCTTGCAGGTAGCTTACGGAGCAGCTGCACTGCACACACTGGTTTGGCTGGCGGCTGGGAAAGAGCTCGCTGGTGGTGAACATCTCTCCTTGCTGGTAGCTTGTCCCATTGTACTGGCAGGACTTGGTGGGTGCCTGAAGTCCAGAAGGGGAGTGTGGCTCTGGAAAAGAATATAAGCAAGCAGTTGGATGAGAGCCAGGCCTTGCCCAACCCCAACGTAGAACGGATGCTCAGCAGATTCCCCAGCAGTCGACAGCAAAAGGACAAGGAGACCTTCGCACACTGCAGTTATCATAAAGAGGTGGCCAGGGAATTGCTTGACCTGTGGAGATTCACATGGCCAAAAGCTTTTGGAACCCTGACCACACTGAGCTGATCACTGAAGCAAAACCTGGAAGTCTGACATCCTGGGATCTTGTCATTTGCTGTGCCAGAGCAGTGGCAAAGCTAGCCAAAAACCACCAGCAATCTGGCAAATTAGAAAAAAAAAAAAGCAGCTTATTTTTATTTTTTAGCTAATTAGAATAATAGAATCACAGAATGGTTTGTGTTGGAAGGCACCTCAAAATTTGTCTAGTTCCAATCCCCTTGTCATGGGCAGGGACACCTCCCACTAGACCAGGTTGCTCAAAGTCCCATCCAACCTGGTCTTGAACACTTAATTACCCATGGGAGAAATCATTCTGGTCTGACTCCAGATGATGTTGGAGGTGATCACACCCAGAGGAGGGGAAAATGAAAGACTTTGTTTGGGTATTTTTTTCCTGTATCCAACACATTTTGCTGACAAATGAAATGAACAAAGTGCCAGCCTGTGGTTTGTCACTGAACTGTGAACTGATGTTTTTTCCCTACAAGGCTCTTGGGAGGGTGGGGAGTTGAAGAAAGTGGTCTAATTGAGAGCCTTTTGCTATTTAAGTGGGAAAAAGCAACATGAGCAGCCCGAGCTGCTGTTACTGCCATGACCCTGTGAGCAGGGCCAGCCCCAGCATTGCTGCACTGTCCCAGGCATGAGCAGTGAGCCACGTCCTGCAGGACCACGGCCACTTTGTCACCCCCTCCCCACAGGATGCCAACCTACCTAGACACCGTGGGCAGCACTGCTGGGGGTCCGTGACAGGACTGGCACACTGCAGAGCTGGGCACTGGATCCGGTAGCACCTGATGTTGGTGTTCTGGGGAGAGACAAAGATGGTTCAGTCATCCCTGGCACCATCCCAGGTGAGGTTGGCCGGGGCTCTGAGCACCCTGCTCTAGCTGCAGATGTCCCTGCTCCCTGCAGGGGGGTTGGACTGGATGACCTTGAAAGGTCCCTTCCAATCCAAACCATTCTGTGATTCTATGTTCAGCCAGGCGTGAGGAGGAAGATGTTGGATGATGGCCACATTATCATGACAGATTATGCTGGTGCAGCTCACCCAACTGAAGACACCTCCATTCATGGCTCAAATCCAGGCAGCTCATGGCTTCATCTCTCATCTTCAAACACTGCTTGAGGTCCCACACTAGTCCTGAGCCACTTCCACCCACAGCCCACCCTGCTGAGACAGCTCCCTCACAAGGTCAATTCAACACCCCCAGAGAGGACGAGGGACTTTTTCCAAGGGCAAGAGATGATTCAACATTGCTACAGGACTGGAATGGGCTTCTACAGTCAAATCAAACACCGGAACTGATCTTCTTAAAGCTGCCAGAGCCCAAGGAAGCAGAGTCCCCACCACCTCCCACGGCACCTCACGAGGGACGTGCCTCAGAGCAGCTGCAGCGGATGCAGTACATCAGCCCCTGTGGCTCCAGGTAGGGGTGCCAGCTCTCTCCTGGACTGTACTTCTTGCCATTGAAGTCACAGAACACGTCCGGCCCTGAAAATCAACCAAGAGAAGATATGTGAGAGAGAGAGAGAGAGAGAGAGAAAGGGGCAGTCCTCGTGAGAGCTTTCAACCCTCTGTGATGAGAAAATCAAAGGGCATCTTGGTGTCTTCATGCTGTTTCCCATGAGGACTTGATGGTCACATCCCACACACCAAACCCCAGATGAAATACATTCCCCTAAAGACTATTTTGTTGTTATGGTTTGGTTTTTTTCCATTATTGTTTTTTTAGGCTGAGGCCCATGTCACCCAAAGCAGCAAATCCTCTCAGCAACCTTGACTCCCTTGGCAAGCAAGGAACAGAATGGGTGTGTTTGGGGCTAAAATTAGAGTTGTCTCTCTAAATTACATCAGTAGAAGTGCTCACTGAAAAGTGGGCAGGTGATTTCAGGATGATGTTATGAGACTGAATTTCCCCCAGGGATACTAGAAGGGTTGGAAGTGATGAGGGAGATAGGAGAGCCTGAAATTAGGAAACATTTTCCATGTTACCTAAAAAAAAGAAATAAACAAACAAATACCAAACAAAAACAAAACAAAAAAAGGAAAAAATACCCAAACAAAAAAAAAAAATCCCACATTTTTGAGTAGGAACACATTCTGAAGGAAAACCATTTGCTCCTAAGAGCTTCAGCTTATATTCTCTTAAGGATCCCTGGGCAAGAACGATCAGGACCCAGACAAGCGAGCATCAGCCCTAAGGAGCAGGATGATGCTGGCTTGCCCCATTCCACCAGGCTCAGCTCCTTGGCTTTACCAGGCTCCACATGGCACTGGTCTGTCTGGAGTGGATTGAACTATGCTCTTCATTTAGAGCAAGATCACCTCATCCACTTTTTGCCTCCCAAAGCACAAAACTATTTATTTTTCTCTTCCTCCTTGAACCTATCATCCTGAGAAAAGCCAGTTTCCAGACATGCTCCTGAACTGGAAGTGTCTGTCCCAGAAACAACCGAGCCCTACGTACACTGGCATGGGTTTAACCTTGCTGTGGCACAAGGATAGGGATGAGATGGTATCATGGAAGATACCCCCTTCTGAGAGCTCTCCATGGATATGAGCAGGTCCTTATCAACCTCCCCCATGGTCAAGCCCTCAGTTACAGCCCAGCCAACCTTTTGACAGGATGAGGTCAACCTGCAGCAGGCCCTGTGGGACAAACCATGGCCATAATCACCACCTATAACCACAGGGTTTTGTCAACAAAGCTCAGTTCAGTCATCCTTAAAATTAACATTCCAAAGCATCACCTGGTCCTGCAGGACCAAGCTCCGGCACTGATCAGACCTGCAGGAACATGGACCCTCAAACTTCTACTACAGCCCAGAGGCTGCTCCCATTTCCCCATGGCAAGTCCCCAAGTCCCAGTCAGCCACGAGACTTGCTGAATAAGCTCACGCCTGCCTGCCTGTGTCATTTGTGGGTTAAGTCCTTACAGCCCCACTAAAAGCTGAAGGTGATTTAAAAGGTGACATCATCGAGAGGATTTGAGGTAGATTGGGCAATTACATTGCTGGAAGGTAGTGGAGACATTTACACTCCCTGAAACATTTATGGGTCTTTTAAAACCTTGCAGCCCCCTGGAGATGGGTGGAAAGGGGAAAGGGCTGATTTCTGAGGCATAGTGCCCAGCTACCACCACCTGCTACATGAAGTTGGGCAAGCTAGAGGGGTCTGATGCCACCAGACTGCTGGAAAAGCTCCTCAATGAATAGCAGAGAGTCTCCAAAAGAGATTGGTGGTGTACACATCGGAGATGTTAAAAGCCATCCCATGCTCTGCTCTGTCACCTGGGGCAAAGCAGCCAGTCAGTGGTGTCCCACCTTGCCAAAGCTGGAGGTTTGACACCGAGAGTGGTGAGACACTGGCCCAGGTTGCCCAGAGAGGTGGTAGAAACCCTATCCTTGGAAACATTCCAGGTCATGTTGGCAAGGTCTCTGATCAACCTGCTCTAGTTTACTATGTCCCTGGTCACTGGAGGGGGTTTGGACTGGATGGCCTTGAGAGGTCCTTTCCAACCCAACCCATCCTATGATTCCATGCCACCTGCCCCATGCATGTCTCCCACCAACCAGGCAAAACACACAACTACACAGTGGTGGGCTGCCAACCCTCCTCCAGCTCCTGACCATCCTGGGATGAACCCAAGCTATTCTCCTAGCATGGCTGGACTCTGTGACCATCAGGAAGGGCAGCCCTACTGTTCTATTATGATCCTTACGGGCACCTTCTAGTTCAAGCTTTACAGGTCTACCAGAAGCCATGAGCTCCTCATTGAGTTGACAGCTTCAAGCACTTGATTTTCCAAGTTATACCTTCAAAAGAGGTGGTCACCAGCTGCCCAGACTGCCTGGCCCAGGCACAGTGGTGTGGAGCCAGCATTGCATCTGCAGAGGTAGTGATTTGCTATAATTCTGGGTTGGATGCCACCAGAGGGAACAACAGAGGCTTTCTCCCTTCTTTTCCCAACTCAGGTCTTTACAACATCCCCGTAACTTCCTCCAAACCTCTTGACAAGTCAGAAAACCCATGTTCCTGGCAACGCATAACATGAGTTACAGCAAACCACTCAAGAATGGAAACTGCAGAAACTCGGAAGAGAGGGGGGGAAAAAAAATATCCACGAAACTAAAGAAAAACCTAAAAAATCATCATTTTGTGAGCAAGTGACTTCGTTTTTCCCTGCTTGCAGCATCTTCATGAATTAAGCTGTGGGTGAAGAAATCAAGTTGCCTTCACGTGACGCGGCCCCGCTCAGCTTGCAAAGCTCCCATGCCAGTTGGCTGCTTCGTTCAAACATTTAATCACAAGTGGAGCCCTGGTTTGGGTCCAGCCCTCGAAAGCAGCCTGATTCATGTCTGCAAAGGGCCTGCTGGTAAAATGAAAGCTGGCCGGGCAGCAGCAGACACTTGTCGGCCTCTCAGTAGCACTATGCGGCCTATTTGGCAAGAGGCGCCGGCGTGTTTGGTTAAAAGCAAGCTGGGGGTGGATGGTTGGAAGGAGGAGGCTTAAAAGCTGGAGGCCCTGGGTCATTTTTTTTCCCATGCCAGGCTAATAATTTCATTTTCAGAGGTCAAACTTTGGATATCTTCCCAATTCACTAGGAGTGAAAAGCCATTTGTGGCAGTAAATTGCTCTCGTGCCGTTCAGTCTCCTCATTTACCGCATCTTCGGCAACAGCACACTCACAAAAGTCACCTTGTTTTGCTTCTTGCTTTTCAGGGAGGACTCCTGAGCTGAGGAGCATTTTCAAGGCTGCAGTACCAAAAATCCAGGTGAAGATATCACCTTGTTTTCCTTCCCGAGGACCATGCCATCCCTGGGCAGAAGAAGGCAGCATGGCACGCTGGAGACACAACCAGAGCTTGCTGATTGCAAGTCAGAAGCTCCACGCTTGGAGGTGGCCCTACAGGACCCAGAAGCAGAGATGGAAAGGGGTGAGTTCCCAATTGCAAACACCTCCAAGAACAGATCCCACCTAACCAGTTTCTTCTCAAATTCAGGAAGCCCCCAGTACAAGGCCCTGCTCTTCAGAGTAACATTATGTGTTGTGACCACCAGAGGCTGGAATCCATGGAAATTATTCCTCTGCCACCTATCTCTCAATCCAGTGAGAGACCACAAATCGAGGGGAGACGAGCAAGAACTCCCAGCCTTTGCTGAAACATGAAACTGGACAATATTTGTCAGACCACCCTCAGCCAGACCTGGCCTCAGACACAGAAAAATCCCATCGGGCCACAATGTCCATGAGACTTGTCCCTTGAAGTTCTCCCACCCACTGGCACAGCCTGCTTGAGCCAGTTCCTTGCACTCTTCCACATCCACAATGGACAAGGACATTCATCCCCATGGGTTTCCCAGCATGGTGTGATTTGTCCCCCTGCCCAGGCACTTTGACCATGGCTGAATCAGGTGTGAAAGAAGGCCCTATGGTCTCCTGCACTCATCCTGAGCATGTCAGCAAGAACCAAGGTGAGTTGATAAACTTCCATGCATTTTGGCTACTGAAATCCCACATTCTGCTTCCTGATCCTTCTTTGGCTTAGGCTGAGCCACTCTCACTTCACCTCCCTCTGGATACAGGACTAACACTCAATAAAGTCAAGCCACTGACACACATTCACGTGTAAGATCCTGTCCTTACATCCCTCATTTCCACATCAGAGTTTCCTCTGTGTGTTCCTGCTGCGTGTAAAGTCTTGACCCATGGCTAGAGAGGGACTAATGCACTTGTGAGACCCCAGAGTGTGGAAAATGAATCACTGAATGGTTTGGGTTGGAAGGGACCTTAAAGATCATCCAGTTGTAACTGCCTTGCCATGGGCAGGGATACTTCACACTAGACCAGGATGCTCAAGGCCCCATCCAACCTGGTCTTGAACACATCCAGTGATGGAGCATCCACAGCTTCCCTGCCCAACCTGTTCCAGCACCTCACCGCCCTCAGAGTGAACAACTTCTTCCTCACTTCTCATCTAAATTTCCCTTTTCAACTTTGAAGCCATCACCCCTTGTCCTGTCACTATATGAAGGTGACAACCCCTCCCAATTTGCTCGGCCACTACAGAAAACCTCCACCAGCCCCGTGCCTCAGTTTCCCTACGAGGGACTTTCAGTCCAGATACCAAATGGCTCTAAGAAGAATGCCACCAAAACATCCCACAGGCTTCATCCTGTGATGTAGGGGGGCTTCCTCCATCTCTGTGTCCCCAGACGGTCTCCCTGGTGCTCTCCCCCAAGCAGGACACAGCTGAGCCAAGCTCTCAGCCCCAGCAGCTTTTGCAGAGGTCACCCACCTGCCAGCCAGCGTCGTGCCAGGCGTGCGGGGGTGTGTTTATGCAAAACCAGTTTGCAAGTTTTAAGAGGGGCCATAAATAAAGTGTAAAAAGTGCTTGTCTGGTACAGAAAGTCCAGGCGCTCCCGTGACAGCCCTGTGTTTATGAAGGGCTTAAAATGCAACTTAGCTGGGAAAAGCCTGGCTAAAACACACCGGGCCCTTGACGTGTGGCATCCTAATGACTCCTCTCACGTCCACATCACTTCCCACGCAATTGCTTCGCTCAGTCCTGGGCTGGGAATTTCTTCTTGGGACTTTGGGAGCCTGGAAAACTGCAACTCTGCAAACTCAGCCTCGGAAAGCGTCCTCAAGCTCCCCAGGTGGGAAAAGCCAAGCAAGTCTTGTACCCAGACTATACCCACAGGCTCTGCGAGCAGCAGACAGGGTCCCATCTCCCTCCTTTCCTTCCCAGCTGTCTAAAGTGGGGTATGAAGCCCTCACCTCTCCCTCACGTCAGCAGGGATTTGCTTTTCATCCCCATCCTTCCCATCTTGGATCACTCACTCCCTTGTCAGGCTGGATCTGAATATGTAGGACAGACGGATCCCACAAACCCCCTTTTCTCCAGGAACCACATTAAAAAAAGAAACGAAACAGCAAATTCCAAGCTCCTGGGGAAAACCACTGCCCCACGCACTGCAGAGATGCTGGTGTTTAAATGCCTCCAGCTAAAACATCACTGAATTCAGCTGTTGCCTCTGAATTACTCACAGTGGCCGGGCTACAGGACGTTTGGCCCAGTAACCTGTGCCTCTGATATTTTTCCAGCTGAGAGTGTAAATCCCCTAAAATAGCCTGTTTCTGTGGGCAAATTCTTCTTTTCTGACTTGCCTTCAAGCCTGAGCATTACTGCTTCTCACCTATTTTTATCCATGACACAGTAGGTCTCTTGGATGATGAGCCTTCTCGCAATTAATTTGTTCCTGTCTTCATTTTTCCCCAAGAAACTTGTGAGGCAGTGAGCTGCCCGTGCAGAAAGTCCACAATTTGATGAGGAACTTGTCACCAAGACCCCCTTGCCCTCAGCTATGAGGCACCTGGAGCCTCAGCCAAGCCCATATGGGATATGCCCTGTGGCAGAGACAGAAAAAAGCTGGGAGGTGATCCCAAACCTCCCTGCTCCAGTCCTGTCCCTGTCCTACAGTCCCCAGCCCTTCATCATCATAAGTCCCACAAACAGACCCCAGTGCTTCGTCACAGCCAACCCCCTACCCTCCTGTTTGTCATTGTTTAAGCTCAATTTAGGGTCAATTCTACCATCAGCAGGCACCTCTGAAGAGCAAACACCTCACCAAGCACCTGCTTCACCTTCTGGAGGTGTCTCCATCCTCCTCCTAACATGGGTACCACAGTTAACACGTCCCTGGCAGAGGCAGAGGGTCAGACCCTGCTCCACAGACCGTGTGCAAGAAACAGACCCTGTGGTCTGAGCTCAGCAGCTTCTGATTAGCCCAGGGTGGGGAAAGGAGCCAAACTCACATGGATTTTGCTCTCCAGGACTCCAAACAGCCCCATCCATCCACCTGCCTTTCCTCCTCAGTCCATCCCAACGCCGGGACAAGCCAGACAGTGCTCACATTTTGGGTCAGGGCTCCAGGAGGATGATTATTTGCCGAGTGCCTAATGCACTGCTGGCAGCAGGCAAGTCGTAAATCACCCTGCTGCGGCCACTGACGGGCTGCTGGGAGTTCAGGAGATTAAAGGGGACACCGTGGGTCCTGCTCTGGTTTGCTTGGTGCTCAGGTGGCTTTGTGATATCCTAGGGATGCCCAGTAGCTGCTGGTGAGGTCCCAGTGCTTTGCCCAAGCCAAACCCACCTCCTAACCTAAATTAACGCCTCCAGCAACCACTAAGCTCTCCTGTCCAAGTGCTTCAAGCTCTCTTGCACAAGGAAGTGCTGAACCTCCCTTCCCCATCCCGGTGCTTATCTGCCTCAGTCAGCCAGCAGGAGTATAATGAGGATAGAACAAGCGATGGAGATGGAGAAGGGAGGGACATGGATAAGGACAAGGGGTGGACATGAAGAAAAGCCCACAGCTTTGGTTTGGAGGGGTCGTTTCCCCAGACTACACGCGTCCCCATCCACCCTTGGAGGCGAGATGCACCCAGAAGCAATTTCTAGCCGGAAGGAGGAGTTGTCCCAGACTCTCAGCTCATCCCTGCCAGCCCATGAAACCCCCCAGCCCCCTCCTCAGAACGCAGCAGTATGTCCCAGAGAAGAAGCTGGGGACAGCAGCAGGTGGAGAGAAGCCACTGCCATGTCCCCAACAGTGAATGGGGGACAGAGCTTGCGGCATAATCCAGACCATCCTGGGCATGGAGAAGCAGCACCTTGCCGTGGAGAGGAGCCTCCCGCCGGCAACACCCCTCCTCCCCCACCCCCTAGTTTCCTGGGGACCCCGGGGATGGGGAAACTGAGGCACGGAAGCACCCACCGCAGCCGAGAAGGGGTTCGGGACACACACGCACAAACACACGCGCGACTTACGAGCCCGGGCTCGGCTCTCGGAAGCGAAGAGGAGCAGCAGGCACCGGAGAAGGAAAGCGAGAGGACCCGCCCCGGGAAGCATCGCGACCCGGCGGATCGGGGCCCCGGGAGGGGGCTTCGATCCCGGTGCCCGAGGGTACCGCTGGCTGCCCGATGGCCCGGTGCTGGTCCCGATGATGTCTCGGTGGCGATGCCGGGGCAGTCCCGGTGTTGGGTGCCGGGAGGGATGAGATGCCGGTGCCGGGAGGGATGCCGGTGCCGGGAGCGCCGCGTTGCCGGTGTCCGGGGGTGCTGCTGTGCTGGTTTTCCCGGGAATGCCGGTGTGGGGATGCTGAGATCCCGGTTCCCGAAGATGCTGGGAGTGCTGAGATGGGCGTTCCCGGGGGTGCCGGTGCCCGGGGGGTGCCGCGTTGCCGGTTCCCGAGATGCCGGTGCCCGGCAGGGCTCGTCTCGCTC
>JANHGL010008467.1:0-10250 GCA_024611195.1 Ceyx melanurus
AAAAACACTAATGGTTAGTAAATCATAAATGTAATTATCTGTATATATATAATCTGTATAAGTATATATAAAATTATATATACTTTATATATATCTTTATTTGGACATTTCTATTCTGCAGATTGTCCTTCCACAATGATACAGGTGTCTCGTGGGGCCTTTTTAAGTTGCTTTCTGAAATGCAGACAGTCCTGCTCTTTGATCTCTGAAGTACTACCTCTTCCTCATCACTGGTTCAGCCACACAACTGCCATAATTAATCCTCCTATCTTTCACGTCTTTGGCTTACAGTGTATTCTCCACACAGCACCTTGCCATTAACTTCAGATCATCATTTTCTGATTCACTTTATTTTTTTGTTCATCAGTGATCCAGTTTCACAAGGGAATTGGCCAGATTTCAACCCAGGAAAGAGCACCATTGTTCTCAGAGAGCAATGTTTCATTTCTAATCATTTAATGATACAAGCTGATAGTTGCATCCTATTTGCTATTTTTATCCATTACAGGAACAGAAAGGCATTTACTTCAGTATGTGTGGCAAGTCCATCATAAACTTTTATGAGTGGTTCAGCATACTTTGTGTTCTTTAAAGAATCTGATTATATTATACAATTTCAGAGTACTGCAGCTTTTATTCCAGCTAGACCACACTCTTAATAGCTTTTACAGTCTTGTTTGTCTCTGCTATTCTTTGGGTTCTTCTTTTGCCACTAAGGACTTTGTAGGGTGGATGGATGGATGGATGGATGGATGGATGGATGGATGGATGGATGGATGGAGAATGCAGGAGAAAATTGGTTATTAATAGTGTAAGACCTGCATTTATTGAAGATTTGTGTCTAGTTTTTTCAGGTGTTAACTTACATCTTCTGAACTGAAAGCATGTCCTTCAAGAACATAGGTAGTTTTGGAAACTTCTGGAAAAAAAATTGTTTCTAGAAGTGTGAAAAATAGGGATGCACTTCCAGAACACCATGGATTGATTTGAAAAGAAAGTATTTTGTTCATTCTGCAGCGAGTTAATGTGAGCACACAAATTCCAAGTAGTTAGAAATTATAACTTTTAAAACATTACTGAATGGCTGCAATTTTTACCACACAGATAGGTAAAAACTCTAAGTTTTTCCAGAAATAAGTCAGTGAGGCAGTGCTGCTGGGACTATTCCCTTTGATATATATGTCCTGGCCTCATCTTTGAAAATAAACTGCTAGAAAAATATTGTTATGGAACACTTCTAAAGATATCAACCAAACTCTTATAATCATCTTTACATTTCTTTCTCATACTTTACTCAGGAGGAGGCTATTATAATTATTTCAATTGGACCATTTAGAGCAAATGGAGTGGATGTGTTTAAAAGTAAATGCTTTCCTTTGGAAGTCATTGCTTTTAAAGTGTTGTGCTGTGCTGAACACAATATTCTGATGGAAATACCTGCCTGCCTAATTAGTCTATCCTATTAAGAAGTGGAATTCATAATAGACCTTGTAAGATTTTCCACTTAAGCAGTGTCTTAAACCGTGACAAGCATCACCCACTATGGTTCTGTGTTTTTATCATGGTATTTTTGTTATTAATCTGTTCTATTCTCATACTTTTCTATTATTTTGGGTAATTTTAGTGATAATCTTTTAAATAGCATTCACATAAAGGTGACTCCAAGCTCCAAGAGAGCAATGTCTGTATCAAGAGGGAAAGTGTTTACAACTTGATACCTCACAAGCAAGTTGGGATGTCAAGCATTTAAGAAAAAACACTGAAAAGAATGAAGTCAGGGAGAAGTCACCAGCATCTTCCTTTGAAGAACTTACAAATGTTTAGTGTCTTAATGCTGCAAAGCTTCATGATACCCACAGAGGAAATCTTTAAATACAGAAGTCTTTGTTATCTTTGGATTCTGTTTAAACTAGGTTTTTCTTGGTGAGTGGAGAGATAATGGCCTGGTTTATGGCTACATTCCTCCCTGTCCCTATGCAGAACATCTTTACTTCCCAACCTATTCCCTGAAATGTTTACAATTTACCAAGTTCCTGTTTTGAGATAAAAACTCAAGTACATGCTGAACTGGGGGCTTGTCTGAGGAGAACTCTTTCATTAGAAGAAATACATCTCAGCTGTCTTCTCCACGTAGCCCTTAACACAGTATTCTAATTGTACAATGTGAATACCACATAATTAAGGGCCTCTTGTCTTTATTTTATATGAAACAGTCTCCATCCCACAATCTAATATGTATTTCTGAAACATGACATAGTAGAATACCACAGAAAAATCAAATTCAAACTGATAAAATGCATATGAAAAGATCTGTGTCAGGACATTAGGTGTTCTGCAGCCATGGATGTTCTCTCCTTTGCCTCTATGATGACAGAAAGCAGAAACCTTCTACAATTTCTTTTCTTGGCATGAACAGCTGAAAATTCTGGTCTGTATTTATTGTGGTTTTAACTATGCAGGTGAAACTCTTTTGTTAGCTGTAAGCAACCAGAAATGCATGGTCATGGACATTTCTCTTTATTTTCACAGCATGGGTCAAGTATAAACTGAACTATTTCAAGTTTCTAACATTTCAGTTAGAAATCATGAAACTACACATATAGTCCCAAGAGCCATGTATATCTATGAAACAAAGTATATGCAAGGAACAACGACCCTCTTGCTTTGCAGTAAATGCAGGATGATGAAATTTTTCTCACTGGACTTTGACTGGGTGAAGGTTTTCTGGTGACAGATATTAAAGCCTTGATTGTTCTCCTTCCTAAAACATTTTATTCTATTTTGCTTTTAGAAATCAGAAACCTCAAAATCCATTTTTGAATGATATTCCAGAGGAATTTGAATCACATGAAAAGGAAATATTACCTTTGGCTACTCCTCTGTTTGTTCTGTGCTCAATGTCTTGTTTATATAGCTTCTTATTACAGCATAGCTATAGTGATAACAGAGAGGATAGAAATGGTGTGCATTTCATTCTTGAGTATGTGTTTATTATATATGACCACACAAACAGTAGGAATGTATAGAAAATTACTGAATGCCATCTAAGAGATAGAAGTTCCCACATGAAACATCCAAAAACCTCTTGGATACAAATATGAAAGAACAGAAAATAATCCATTTGTTTTGCTTCAACAGATCCAAAATTGGCATATTACATTTCAAGCCTGGATATGATTTATTTTAAACTGGACTTTCCATTTTCCTGTTGACTGTCAAAGTCAAGGGCCACTGTGACTTCATGATTTCAGGTTATTTTGCCAGGAAGAATCACCATTTGCAAGTACTGGATGTGCCAGAAGCAGTCTGACCTGTTTCAGAGGAATTCAGGGCTTTCTGTTTCAAATGTAAATGGCAGCTGTCGTGCTACCCACGGAGAGAGATGAAAACACATGTCTAGCTAGGGCATGTATCCTGTTATTAGTTATTTAGCAGACTGGACTTCTGCTAACTATTTGCCTACAAATCACTACAGCCTGAGAATTTGCTGAATCCTTTTGTCTCAAAAAAAAAAAAAAAAAGATAAATTCTTTTCCTTGGACTGTATCAGATCAGAATATATGATTAATGTATTTGTACACAAAGGATATATATATATACACAAAGGGTGTATATACACATAGGGGGTGTATATATATCTATATATCTGTATATCTGTATATACACAGACACATACCACACTCAAATGGCTTTGACACATCTCCAGTGTGTGCAAGGGGTAATGAGAAAAAGCTGCTTTGGAGATCAGGAAGGGAGCTAATTAGCTGAAGGACAGATCCCAAGAAAGGCTGGAATACTTGTCTGGGAAGCAGTTCCTCCAATATCTCATTTTGGTTGGAAAGGACCTCTGGATACCATCTAGGGTGATACCCTTCCCAGTTTCATCACTGACTTCAAATGAGCTTGGACTTCATTGTTTCTTCCCTAATAGTAATCTCAAAGTATTTTCTCACTCTGCCCTGTCTCCTTCCATACTAATCTCACATTGGTGTTTCTCTGGATGTCCTCTACTATTCTACCCAGATCTTCCAGAAGGGAGGCTTTTGAAGATTTTTCAACATTTCCCAGAGATTTCTGAGCACAACAGTCCAGGGAGAGCTGCTGTTCAGCATGCTTCACACACGAGAGGTTTGATGATGCTTTGCAAATCATGTACACTGTATCACAATGCTCAGTAATTCCCATATATTACAGCAGCCTCTATGTGTAAAGCATGAATAAAACTGATGTTTTCAATCTATTTGGGACTCTTCAGAGCATATAGTGGTAACAGGCTCTAAGGAAAAATGCTGCTCCCCACAATAAAGCACTCGGGGAAGTCTCCCACCTATCACCACAAGAAGCCATAAAAACTTGAAGGTAGATTGTGCTCTAAAGGCACCTTTCAGAAGGAGTATTGAATTGCACAGGACTTCTTCAGCCAGTGAAAACCCAGACAGCGAGCGACTTTCTGTTTTCCTCACACTGTGATTCATGACCGAGATTTAAATCCTGTTAACAGCAGACAGAACCGCCAGAGTCAGGAGCATAGACACGTACATCGTTTGAATTTCATTTATTTGAGCTCAGTAAATGCGTCGTTAGATTTCTTTTATCAGCCCCTGCGTCCCCTCCGGCTCTTCCACCCCGGAGCAGAGGCTGCGCCCCCGGCGCCGGGAGCCACCTGCTCGCCCTGGGGGAGGAGGGAGGGGGAACGGAGGGGGCAACCCAATCCCTGCTTCCCAAAAGTAGGTCTCTGCTGCTTCTGCGGTCCTTAGCTCTCGGGAGAAACCCTGTTGTTCTAGCGAGGGTTTACTGTGATATTTGGGTTCACCTCCGAAAGAGAAAAGGGGGTTTTCTGGATGGGGGTGCCCTGCTCCCTCGGCGCCGCTTTGGCTAATTTGCTTGGAAAACAAACTGCTGACCCACAGACAACACTGACAGGGTCGCTAAACGGATATATATATCTATCTATCTAAAACACGACCACAACGACAACAAAAACCAGCCCTCCTCTCAGCTATCACCACTTTATCACCTGCATGTGCCTGGAAGGAGGCTCTTCCCTCCGCTGAGGGGAAAAAAATAAACCAACAAATCAGCTTAGGAAGGCAAAGTTTGAACAGCGAATTCCTGTTATTTCAAAAGGCCCCCCATGTGACAGGATATTTCCTTATCATTTCGAGCCCAGAGCTTTCCCCCTGATCCACCAGCCCTCCCGAAGTGCGGAGGACCTGCCCGGCGGGAGCAGCTCTCCGCGCAGCGCGGGGGGTCCACGGGCGAAGCCGCGGCGATGGCGCCGTCCCCGCTCCTGCTTCTCCTCGCACTTCTCCCACGGGTTGTGCCGCTGCTGGGTAAGTGCCCGCAGGGGCTGTACGGGATGGGGTGTAGCGGGCAAAAAAAACCAAAAAGCGGGATCAAGCGAGCGAGCCCAGCCGGACCTGGAGCTGAACAGGGAAACGTCCACGCAGGTGGCAGATTCCCACGGTCGTTTTAACCCACTCGGTGCTGCCTGAAGGGAGCGTCGACGAGGTGGTGGCAGCTGAGGGAGGGCTACCTAACCACCTCCTCTCGGACCCTCCCTCAACCACCTGCCTCTCCCTCCTCACCTGCACAATGAATCCCCAGTGGGTGAAGCTGCCCAACGAGGTGGCATTTTTGGTGATGTCATGGGAGCCAAACGGAGCTGTTACTGCCTCAGTTTCCCTCCCTACTCCGGGGACTCAGTCCCTGATCAGTGTAACACCATCACCCTGTCAACCAGCCGCCTCTCTGATGCCCCCTCACCGTGGAGGTTTGTGGAAGAGCTTGGTGTTGGGGCTTTGACTTTCCTCCAGTCCTTTGGTCTTTAGTCGGGGACCTGTTTTTAGCTGCTGGCTTTTGTGGGGTTAAGTTAAGCTAGCTGAGGTATTGGCATGTGAAAACAGGTGAAAATGGTGTATCTTGGTGAAACCTGGAGCTTGCACCCTCTTGCTCTGAGACCTAACATTATTTCCAGCACGCTGCTATTTTTCAGTGGAAGTTCTATATATCTGCCCTTCCTGAAAGCTTCTCAGCATCCCCTGCTTTCCAGTTTGAGATCTACTGAAGCACAACTTCATAACACTGCCTTGTAACCTTTCTTGCTTTGTGTAATTAGCAACAATTACTGTAGGCTGTCTGGTAGCTGAGAGTCTATGTGAAGATGGTCATCCTAGCTGCTTGCTGCCTCATTGCTTCCCCCTCTCTCTCTCCTGGCTTTTGGTGTGGTCTGCTAGTGCTCTCTGTTCATGCTTAACCCTGGCAGCACTTCACTAGTTTGATGAGCTACCTCTTGATTCACACTTGCATCATCTGTGATAGTTTGCAAATGCTGCAGAGCATGTGTGATGATACCTTGGCATACTGAAAATCTCTACTGTGGAAAGGATACTTGGCCAGTGAGATTTTACAGTACATGTCACAATTCTTTGGATATAAACTGGGGCCAGAGACAGGCAAAGAGTGTGGTGAGTGAAGAAAAATGAAAGCCTGCAAGAAAAATTCTATTGGGCTCTACTTAGTTGAGGGAAAAGACATTAGATCTCCCTGGACAGGTAATAACAATGGGGTAAGTTGGTTCCAAAGGCTGGTGTGTTCTTATGCATTTTAAACAACTTCCTTCCAGAAGTAATTTTCAAAATACGAATTAGAAACTGATGTGATTCTAAGTATCAAGACTGTGGTCCTCCTGATCACACTATTGTGGATCTTTAGGTGTGCCAGCTACAGCTCATCTATACTGAATGGTATCCTGTTATGGGAGCTCTGTAAGGCACGTTGCCCCAGAACAGCCAAATACAGTTAATGGGTTATATGAGTAATTCTGCTCAGCCCATTTTACAGATCATAGGATGTTTAGGGATGGAAGGGACCTCCAAAGGGCATCTAGTGCAGCCCCCCTGCAGTGAGCAGGGACACCCTCAACTAGATAACAGATACAACTCATGATGTTGACAAGAGTGGTATCAAGTGTTTACAGGGAAGAGCTGGCAGGGTGTAGAAAGGGTGGCAAAAGTACCTGTCTTGTTTAATATTCTGCCAGACAACCTAATAACTCATGTGGAAAGTGTTGTGTGGGAATCCCCTTTGGTGTCCAAGCAGGCAGAACAAACAGAAATAAAGCTGTGTACTAGACCAATACAGGACCATGCTACAAGTCTGCTGCATGCTCATGGATGAGACAGGAGAAGCTGAGGGGAAAGAAATCCTGCAGCTACAGGTACTTTGGGGTACCTCATGTGCATAGCATCCTCTCTTTAACACCATAAGCTACAGAAAATAAGGAATGTTATTTTAAGCCACAAATACAATTTTAGCAATTTGAAAGATCAGGTAGCCACACATTTCCAGACATGTGAAAATGTCTGACATCCCTTTTATCCAGAAACTTTAAATTTCAGGAAAGGGAGAGTTGCAAGCATTGCATATATCAGTTTACAATAACATAGTGCTAAATGCTAGTAGAAAAGCAGAATAAAAAAAGTTATCATCAGCAGTGATAATTATACATTTCCTTGTATTGTCTGTGAGTAAAACAGATTGGCAAAAGGCAACAATTTCTGTATCAAGTGCTCATCAGTTTTACACTACTTCCCAGTGAGCTGGAAGCCAAAGGACAGGAGAAGGAAACTGAACTGTAGATGAGATAAGTCTAGGTCAGCTCTTTTTCTGAGAGGTTATTTTTTCCCATTTTTTTTTTTTTCTGCAAAAAAGTTTGATCATTTCCACATTGGAGTCACAATAGAGATGATTTTCTGTGGTTACCTTTAAACATTTATCCATTATAGAATGTGTTTAATTTGGTAATCACGCACTAAAATAAATGTTTTAATTAGCTTCAATCCTCAGAATCTCATAAATTGGTTGTATCACATAAATAGCTTGTAGTCCAGTTAAAATATAGTTTTAAGATTTTGTGCATCTTGTTACATTATATGATCTAATACCAGAGAGAAATAATAAGTCATTGAGCTAAAATGTGTCTAAAGAGGATCAGAGAGGAGAAATTCTCAGTCTTTGGAAAGGTCAGCTCAGAAATGTTGCACTCACCATTTAATAGGAGGCAGAAATAACTTTGGGAGCTAGAAAGGTCCTCAAAGATCTTTAAGTCAGCAAGAGACATACCTGTTGATGGCAAATCCCACTGTTATATTAGTACATAATATATGTAATATTTCATACTTAATGGAGAAATGTTTGATGTACTCACTGATGAATTGAGTGAAAAATGAATATGCTGTTGTAGCTCTACAAGTAGCTCGTGTATAAAGCTTACAATGATACCCTTCCCCTTAGTTAAGACTTCAAGGATTTTAGCAGAGCATAATTAATGTAACAGACCTTCCCATGTGTGTTTCACTAACTCCCAAAAGTGCAGCTTGCAAGAATGCCATGAGTGTGTTTTTTCTCTTCACTTTAACCCATACTTTAAAGCTGTAGGAGACACTAGATCTGTATCTCTGCTGCCTTGCACTTTGAGTGTGGATGCTGTCACTGACACAAACTTAGTTGAAATGTCCTCACATCTGCATTCTACAATCACTTTAACATTGGCCACAGGGCTACCACACCTTCCCTTGCTGTAGAGATGGTGAGCTTTTAACCCCGAGTAGTGTCTAGATGCATATTCATTTAAATCACAAATAAGATTGCTTCAAACGAAATGATTTCAGTGTGGTTTTGCCTTCCAGATACGAGCATTTTCTTAATCTATAATGAAGACCACAAGCGCTGTGTACTGGCTCAAAGCTCTAATTCAGTGACTACTGCTCCTTGTGTCCAAGAAAATGAGTCACAGAAATTCAGGTGGGTCTCAGATCACCAGCTTATGAGCGTAGCATTCAAATTGTGCTTGGGAGTGCCCTCGAAGAAAGACTGGGTTCCCATCACTCTGTATCCTTGTGACAAGGCTAGTGAACTTCAGCGCTGGGAATGCAGAAATGAGACTCTCTTTGCAATCCAAGGGGAAGATCTGTTTTTCAACTATGGAAACAGACAGGAAAGGAATATAATGCTGTACAAGGGATCTGGTTTATGGAGTAGGTGGAAGGTCTACGGAACAACTGACGATCTGTGTTCTCGAGGCTATGAAGGTAAAGTTCTGTAAATTAATTTCTGTATTTCAAATTCATTTCTGTCTGTATCTAACTAAAATATTTAGAAGTGGAGGAGAATTTCCTTAATCTCGTTAATGATCAGTGAGCATGACTTCTGATTAAATCAGCATTACTAGAGTGGGTTTTTGGTTTGTTTATTTTTTTGGTGTTGTTGTGAAAGTTCTGATAATTAACCGTGCATGGTGGTGATTCATTTGGAGAGGGGAAAAGAAGTCTGTGGTTATTCAAAATATGTGTGTAACTGCAATTAATGATAACTTTTGCTATTTACACGTGCACAGAAGTAAAATAAGTGTCCAGTCTGATGAATATATTGTCTGTGGTCTGTTTTTTTGTTATTGTTGCTGTTTTTTAAAATTATTATTATTATTTTTTCCCCTGGAGAGCAAATATGAATTATGCTGTAAGGGGTTAGTTACCTCTTGATACTTTCAGCAGATGCCTTTCTAAGTGTTTGAAGTGAGTCTCAGAGTTGACATAGAAGTGTTAAACAAAGAAATAAGGTATTTAAATAGTTTGAAAAAGGTAGGATACATACACACACATATGTATGACAGTATCTGGGAATACATTTGGTTTTCCATTTAGTATTCTTAGATAAAGAGAAATGGTCACAGAAAGAGGTCTGGATACATTTTCTGTGGTTTACATGCTGGCTGATTACACTAGTAGTCCTTGGTCTAAAGCAAATCATGTGAAGGAGGCAGGGGGGAGGTGCAGTCATGTCCTGCCATTCCTTTCCCCTTCATTTTTAGCAGTTCTGTGAGACAGCCACCTTGGGCATGTCACTTCTCTAGGGGTTAAGTAGTGTGTGTGTCCTCTCATTGATCCATTGTATATTATGTATATTGACAGTGGGATTGAGGCACCATCAACAAGTTCCCAGCTGACACCAAGCTGAGTGGTGCTGTGGAAAGGCTGGAGGGAGGGGATGGCATCCAGAGGCACCTGGATAGGCTGGAGAGGTGGGCCCAGGTGAACATCATGAGGTTCAATAAGACTAAATGCAGGGTCCTGCACCTGTATGGGAACAACCCTCACTATCAATACAGGCTGAGGGATGAGGAGCTGGAAAGCAGCTCTGCAGAAAAGGACTTGGGGGTGTTGGTGGCTGAGAAGCTGGCCATGAGGCAG
>JANHGL010008467.1:10350-41494 GCA_024611195.1 Ceyx melanurus
TCCCTGCTCCCTGCAGGGGGCTGCACTAGATGCCCTTTGGAGGCCCCTTCCAGCCCTAAACATTCTATGACTCTATGTGTGCACACAGAAAACTGCTTTAGCTACTTTGTTAAATTTCATAGTCAGGTTTCTGATGAAACAAAAATTATCTTTAGATGCCAATGGCAAAGTTATTTGGGCATGGTATATTGGAGTCACTTTGTGGGGCATGTCTTTCATGGTTGTATGCCTGTGCTTTTCTCTGTGTAAAATGCTCAGCAACTGAGTGGGTTATTGAGGGAAGAATCAGCAATTTTTTGTACTTAAAATAGCTTAACTGGATGGATTTTATATTTTTGATTGTTGTGCATGTAAATTTAGCACAGGAATGTACTTGTCTTGGCTCAATCAGTTCCAGTAAGTGGTCTCCTTAAGCAGCAAGAAATTTGTCTCATTGTGGACATGGGTATCAGCTTAGACCTAGAGAGTAAAATGATCAATCTTCCAATTCTAGTACAGTTTATGTGCTAAGCAGAGCTTGTATGATCATAAAGCTGAACTGCTATGTAACCCATGCTTATGCCTTTTTAAATTGCTGTGTCTCTTTAGATACCTACACAGTGAAAGGAAATGCCAATGGAGCACCTTGTGTATTCCCATTTAAGTTTGGTGATAAATGGTATGCTGACTGCACAGATGCTGGCAGATCAGATGGCTGGTTCTGGTGTGGAACCACTTCAGACTTTGATGTTGACAAGCTGTATGGATTTTGCCCCTTAAAATGTAAGTTTTGTGTGTTCATGATTGTGCTGTGCTGTTATTCAGATGCTGGGAATATTGGTGTCCTCATCGTGGGCTTTACTGTATAAAATGCAGTTTGAAATGGTGCATTTTCCTGTCTCTATCCTTTTAGGAACTACTTAAATATGCAAATACAGGGCTTGCCATAAAAAAAATAAATAAATTATGAGCTGCATTCAGGTGAAAGTGTGTTAATCATATGCTGGAATCTGTAATTACACCATTTACTTAAATAGAAAGTTAATTAGATGTGAAGATGTTACATTAGTATATGCAAAAGGCCATGTAGAAATCTGTGCAGCAGAATTGGAAGCTAGAATATAGCTTAATTGAAAATTAAGCTACTTTGTAGAATGAGTTGCCTTTTAAACATGAAGGAGCTTACATGAACTTGTTATTAAATCTGAGTATTCTTCAAATCTGTATGCTACAGTGTAGCTCTGTTTAAAATAAATTAGAAGCATTTATAGTCTAAATTCAATAGTTTGAGTATACTTAAGAGTTTCAACTGTAGTATTATGAATATACAGAACTTAATTTACAAATATTACTACTACTTTGAGTGAATTGGAGTAATATGTCTGTATGTATTTGAATTATTTTAAATTTGAAAAAAAATTCTTTGAACTTCTAGAAAATTATGTACTAAGCATTTTGTCTGCAAGCTGCTGCTACCTCTTTCATATTGAGA
Source organism: Ceyx melanurus (assembly GCA_024611195.1). Taxonomy (NCBI): domain Eukaryota; kingdom Metazoa; phylum Chordata; class Aves; order Coraciiformes; family Alcedinidae; genus Ceyx; species Ceyx melanurus. The sequence goes on from JANHGL010008467.1 coordinate 11,822, forward strand.
GAAGCAACACTTCTTCCTTTTTATTGTTTCTTGGTTGGTTGGTTTTGGGTTGTGTTTTTTGTTTTTGTTTTATTTGCTTTAAAGCTCTTGCTGACCACAGTCAGAGCTAAGGACAAAAATTTATCTTTCCTTTGATGTGAAGAACAGTTTGGGTTCATCTTAAATGGTTTGGTGATGAAGTATGAGTGTCCTTGCCTGCTGTCCATGAATGTAGCTTTCATTATTTCAGACAAATAAAAATTGCACTTTTTTTTCCCCACCCTATGCTGGTTTTATTCTCAAGATATTAAAAACGTGTTGGGAATATAAATCCCATTAATACAGCACATGCAAGATCAACTTCAAAATGCTCCTTATCTAGCATTCCTTGAGCACAGCAAATAGGAGGCATCATTAAAATTTTGTTTAATTCTTTGGCATAATTCAAGGAAATCCATTCAGATGACCGTGATTATTTTGGGAAAAAGCTGCTTTATGCTGATTGCCTGCATGTTTCCTTCCTGATTCTTCAGTACTGGCTATAAAATGGTAAAGTTTGGGCCATATATTTTAATGAGACAGGCTGTTGTAACTGGTTTTTCTTTCCCATTCTGAGCGAAACTGGCTCAAATGCTCTCCAAAATGAGGAGGGCATTAAACTATACTTATGACAGGTATTATGCACAATAGAGCTTTAGAAGTTTGACTTGTGGAGGCAAAATAATTGTCAACATGACCCTTTATTTGGTGCTTTGAAAAGAGATGCTGATACAGTGACAGCAGAAACTTAAGTCCCCCAGGGAGAAACTGCTAAGTGTTGCTGCATCAGACAATTTTTAGTAGCTTAAAAAAATACTGGTTCTTTGCAGGTTACACTGTTCTTTGCAGGTTACACTGTTTCTATAGGTTACACTATGTCTTTTTGAACTGTATGTTCAAAATAAATATGACTGCAATATAAAAATAGGTATTGGGAAAGAAAAGAGGCTGCAGAGTGTAACAGCATCATCAGAGAGAGTCAGGAGGTGAGTCTGTAGCTGCATTCACATGGGCAAAAGTCTGTTGAGGCTCCTTCCTTGACAGAAAAAAAATGAGCTAGAATTTCTGTGAAGCATTTAGAAAGTGATGCATAAAACTTGCAGCTCACTAGGAAGCAAAATAGAAGTGCAGAGAATGAGGAGATATTTAAGTAGTATTAGCCTGGTATGTTAATTATGGGGAAATCCACATCCTTTTATTCATTTACAAATGCTACTTTTATTTGTAACACACTTTCCCCCCATGCTGGGGTTTCAAGACATTTTGAAAGGTCTTTCATTGTGGTTTTTTGTCTGCTTCAAAATGACTAGTGAAGTGGTCAACTAAGGTATGTGGAGGTGACTGTTTCTTCTGATTTATCTGGAACTCATAACATGACTTTATGACACCAATTTATGTAGGAAAAGGAAAGAGAGGGCACTTTAGGAAAAGATAAGTAAGTGAAGATAAGCATGTGAAGAAACTTTACTATAATTTAGATTATTTTTTTTTTTTACTCTTGGCAGTATCTTTATATTATAAATTCACATAAACTGTAATGTCTTTATGATGAGATTCCTTCCATACTGTATGCTCAGAGAGGAAGCAAAGGCAACTCTTTTATAGACTCTCTAACAAGATTTATGTTCAGTTTTTGCCTGCCATGGCATTTTTCATGTAGTCTCCAAGAATATTGGAATGAGACTCCAACTTGCTGTGGATGGCTACCTAAACAAACAAGAACACTTTAATATTACTGCTAGTCAAAGGCCAGATTTCAAACTGCAATTTTGAAATTTATCTCAAAATTCTTCCGTTTCATAATTCAGGAGAAATACTGCATTTTGATATGATAATCATGTAGATATTAAAAAAATTATAAATAGTATTGCATTGGTCAGGACTTTATGTGCTTCCTGTAAGTTTGAACTTCTCTGTCAAGGGAAATTGACGTATATATATATATCTATATATCTATCTATATCTGATACTCAATACTTTTTAAGTCTGGTTTGCTTTGCTTTAAAGTCTGAACGAAATATTCCAATTTACTATGTTGTACTTCTGGGGTTTTGATAGTAGTTATAGTAGAAGTGGCTGGTTCTCACTAACTTGAGTGTGTGTGTGTGTATAAAAGCACACTGAATTAATCTGTGTATGGATAAAATTCAGCTTTTTTTTTTTTTTTTTCCCAGTCATTTACTAAGGACAGGTGTGGTTTACCATTAATTTTGTTTATATGCTAAAATATCATTCCAGAAAAGTGATTAATCTTCTGGTTTCTCTGCGGATACTAAGTTTTAAACAATAGTAAATGGATTTTCCCAAAACCTGTTCTGTGAAGGCATTTAACCTCAGAGAACTCAGATATCTTAAACCCAATTTTTCCAAGGTACAGAAATTAACTTTTTTTTTTATGAAAGACCAAAGTTCTACAAGAGAGCACAATATGCAAGTCAGCTATAAATGATGAATGTGGTGGAGGGAGGTAGGAAGTTGGTTGAATGCCCGAGTCTTGATTACCTTTTCCTCTGTAGTAATTGTACAAGGTTTATATCAAGTCCTTTCTATCAAGTCAGAGCCAGTTTTCTTTACTGTGTTATAGATTTTACTAGTTTTGCATCTTCTTTTTATCCCAGGCTTATGCTTATGCACAGGAATTTATGGCCTTGTAGAACATAATATAGCAAAGAAATGTTGCCTTCTGATGGTTATAAAATATTTTGGACTGAAGATGATTTATGGGTAATGATAAGATGATGAAAGTTCCCATTTTTAGACAGCTGTCATTATTGCAGTAGGTTAATTTTTATTTTTTTAAGGATAATTTGAAAATAAGTATTTCACATTACCCATAGACTATCAGTTGTAACACAGGAAAAAGTGGAACTGGTTACTGACCTGCTGACATTTAACATGTATCATCCTTTGTCTTGAGCTTTGTTTATTGTACTGTTTTCCTCTTATTGGCACACTGAAGTTTTCTGAGCTCTCTGAATTGGGAAAAGGAAAAGACCTCTTTCAGATTTGTCACAGCTTGCAACTTGAGAACCTGATAGAAGCTGCAGGAATTTCAGTCCTTTTCCCATTGTCAGCAGACACTCGGTGACCTCTGCTATATTCTGCTTTTGTCATGCAACTTCAATCTCTAGGTGAGATTTAGCTCAGTGTTTGGGCCTCCTGCAGTTTCCATTTTTGGCAGAGCAAGACCACACTGATCTCTGCTGCTTGTTGTGGGGATGAGTGAGGAGACACTGCAGCACTGTAAGAAGTGTGGTACCTTCTGGGGTCACTTCCAGTGCTGGGCTTTGCTGGGTGATGTTTTCACTGGTTTGGCTTTGCCTACGTGTGCTGAGTTCAGTTATTCAAGGAGATCACAGTCAGGACATGGTGAAGAAGAAAACCTGGTGGTGTGTCTGATACATGCATAAGAAAAACTAGTCATTGCAAGAAAGTGTTGGGTGGATGCTGATAATATAGGTTTAGCTTTCAGTGTTTGGGTCTGCTTACCTCTATCCCACTAAGAAATTCATAGACATTTTACATAGTACCCAAAAATGGTGTTTTCATCTCAGAAAAGTGGTCAGACCTCTTATCTCACTTGAGTCTGGAAGTTTTTAGTCTTCTTCTCCAAGTGACAAATCAACTATTTTTAACATGATTTCCCTGCTTATCTTCTGACTGAAACAACATCTTTGTTGTACCAGAGAAAATGATGACCTGTTTTCATTACCTGTACCCATTATCTGTACCTGTCCCACATGGATATCATGGTTTGGCTATGTCCTGGGTTTACTAACACCTTGGAGAGACTCAGGACTCCTTTCAAACCAGTTGTCTACCCTGTTTAGGGTTTGTGTAATTTTGTTCTGCAATTTATTCTATATTTTATCTACCTTCATGATCAGTCACAGCATATTTATTTTTTTTCTCCCTACAGTTAATAGCATTGATTTGTTGTGGAATACAGATCCTTTAACAAATGTCCAGTACCAGATAAATTCTGAGGCAGCCCTGAAATGGCACCAGGCAAGAAAAAGCTGTCAACAGCAGAAGGCAGAGTTACTCAGCATCACAGAGTTGCATGAACAGACATACCTGACTGGTAGGGTGATTTTTTTATTTTATTTATTTTTTTTTGTAAGTGTATTATTGTGAGAGTGACAATTATAGAACATGTTCCATCTTGAAAGTTGATATTTGTTCTATTTTGGTAATTAGTAAGTTTAAATTGTTACCCTGAATGATTCAGCTGTAAAAATTGGTCAGATGATTATTTTATCCTGATTAAATAGTGCCAGTAATTTAACATAACATAAAAAATACAACAATTAAGTAATAGAAGCAAGCAAGAATAAATATTGGAATACAGGAAAATGCAAAAAATGCAGATACCAAGACTGCATCATTTTTATGCTCTACTTGTTGTATGTACTAGTCAATCCTTTTAGCCCATATCAAGCTGTTATATCACCAGTATGTGCTAAAATATGAAAAGAAAGAAAAAAGGCTAATAAACAGAAGTGCTTACAATATCTTGTTTTATTCTTTATCTTCTTCAGTGTTTTTTGAAGTAACATACAGACCTCTCTGAGGAAATTTTCACCTGAATTTGTACTTTTATGTATTTACATTCTACGAAGAGATAGTCTCCTCTTTATTAACTTGTACACACATGAAATAATCCACTAATTAATCTATTGAAGATAGTACAAAATATTTTTAATATGTTACATTACATATGTGACTTTAATAAGTTCCAACATATGTTAATATGTTACTTTCAGCAGGACCATATGTAAGCATAGTATTTCTAGGTGGTTTTTTAAACTAGAGCAGTTAAGTTGTAAGAACTGAAATCAGAGGAGTCTGAAAAATGTACAAAATTTCCTGTTAAAAAGGTGGTTTGGAATGATCATCGTTTTGTTTGGTAACATGTAAACAAATATATTTATTTTGTAAATTTGAAATTCACAGTTATTAATTTTATTGGAAGAGAAAATACAAAAACTATTCATGCTTCATTTTAGAAAACAGATTTTGGTTTTCTGACCTTTTGTGCATCTTTATCAATTTAATATTTCATAATTCTGGTAAAAACCTCATATTTATGATCATTGTTTTTTGAAGAGATTTGCTGAAATGTTATTTTGTTTTCTGTGGTAATAAAATTCTCCATATTTAGCAAAGCCACCTTAACTAAGAAGTGAAAAGTCGTTAAGAATTGTCCTGGGAAAAAGGAGAAAGAGACAATTTAGCCAGAATTCAGCTCTCAAGTTTGGGGAAGGTGTTTGCTCTGCTGTGCACTTCCAGGATCTCTCTTTGTCTCTTACCCAGGTTTGACTGGCAGACTGAGCTCTGCTCTCTGGTTTGGTCTTAACAGTTTGAATTTCAACAGTGGCTGGCAGTGGGTTGGTGGTGCCCCTTTTCGATACTTAAACTGGGTCCCAGGTAAGGAAAAAAATGCTGCTACTTAGTTCAAAAGGTAAAAATGTGGTCGTCTTCTAGCATTGATTTTCTAGTACTCTATTCTGTAATTATTGAGTGTGTTTTGATGTTGAAAGATTCTGACTGTGGCTATAAATGCTGAGTAATGGCCCTTATGCTAGGGATATAGGGATACAAACTGGGCTTAATTTATTATTCACAATGGAAATGGTAGCCTCAAAAATCCAGGGGGAAGTTTTAAATTCATCTGCTTGCACTTAATTTGTATATTCTTCAAATAGGTGTCTTCATTGGTGAGCTTAGACTTGTCAGTGTATGGTTAGGTTTTTTGGTATTATTATTATTATTATTATTATTATTATTATTTTCAATTCCTTTCAATTTGTTTTGATTATTTATTTAAAGATTAGATTTTAATTTTCACTGGGGATTAACCTACCCATGGCAGTAACACACACCAAACTGAAGATGTTAGCTACTCTGTTTTGAAGCAAAGCCAGTGATGTCACATGTGTAATTGCAGTGCTGAGCAGTCTGTGATGTCTGTAGATATGGTGAAGAAGAGGTTCTTTTCTGGTTTACTATTCAGAGGGCCTGAACTACTTCAGAACTAATTTAGAAATAGCTCTCCAATGGAGTGAGCAGCCAAGGCAACCAGATGGGCTGAATTGCAAGTTCAATTTGTGGAATTTCCTATTCTTCCATTTCAGTATCCCAAAATAAATAATAGAAAAACATGGGAACTAAGTTATCAACATTGAAACTGAAATTATGCTGATTAAGCATTTGGGAGAGCTAACTGCCATCAGCTGAACTTTTTTTTGCGTGCATTAAAACAATTTAAATTTGTATTTTTAAAATAAGCATAGCTGTTTCTCTTATGGGGAAGATATAACATGAATCCAAGTATGAGACTAATTGTAATCTAAGATAATTAAATCACAGTGATATAAGAAAATTTTCAGTGAATGATCTTACTAAAAAAATATGGTTTTGCCATGTTAATTCCTTAGCTGTACTGACACTTGCTTGTTATGTAGTGCTATGTGCTCAGAAACAACAAAAAAAATCCATGTTAAGTTTAATCACTTTAGACCAAATCTTGAACAGTTTATCCAGCTTATTGCAGAAATGTGTTCTGTTCTACAGGTTGCACATTTCTTCTAAATGTTTCTGTCAGTGCTAATCCTACTCTTCAACTGCAAATATCCAAATATCCTGCTATTGTCATGTCGTTTAGACAAGTAGGCAAGAAGTTCACATTAGCAGGATAATTACTCACTATTTTTCTGTTATACTAAGTACAGAATTTGACTAACTTGCTGAATAGTTGGGGTTTTTTTTTGCCAAAAGACTGTGCTCTGGAGTTTAGCTTTGAGAAAACACCCAAACAAAATGCATAGTGCACTGCAAATCCTCTCATCAAGACTTTGAACCTGTAAAGTGGCCGTTGAATTGTGAATTGAATAGAATTGAATAAATATATCAACTTGTTGTGAAAACCTGTCTCTGCAAGGAATAAAGTGCTTTATTCATTCTAAAGGGCTGTGGAGAATCACAATTGTCTATATTGTAATGTAGCTTAATAATTAAAGCAAGGAACAAATTAGAATGGGAGAATATTGGAAGGGTAACCATGATGTGCTTAAATGTCATAGTTGAGGCCTTCTTTTTGTTTACTTTTTTTTTTTTTAAAGGACATCCTTCTCCAGAACCTGGAAAAATCTGTGCAGCATTAAATCCTGGCAAAGGTGCCAAGTGGGAGAATCGGGAATGCAGTCAGAAACTTGGCTATATTTGTAAACGAGGAAATGCCACTTTAGAATCTTTCATTATTCCTGCAGGTAGGTTTGCTAATCAATCCTCAACAAATCATTAGTGACCAGGGTTTCCGTTGATGTGTAAATTTAGTAGGTATCTGTTATTTCACATGTTACTTTACAAGATGCCCTCTAAAAGTGAACAGTGTGTACTTCTTTTTTGTTCTGGTCTCCCTGCTTCCTGTGTAGTAATTTTTCTTCAGTAGTTTTGAGTTCTAAATGACAGAAAGGGTGGAGTTCTCTTTTCCAAAACAAGCAGAACTGTCAGATTTTGCTTATTAAAGAAAAAGAGAAGTATTTTAATGTGGTTTTTTTCTTTTTCTTTTTTTTTTTTTTGGTTAAAAAAGAGATCTAATTGTCTAAAGCCCTGTGTACACAGAGAAGCTGATTTACTTCTTGCTGTCATTTTTACTACTTATGAAACAGAGTAAGTTTGCCAGTTTGCCACTGTAAGTTGGTGCTGGACTAGAGGAATTAAAAAAAAAATCTTTTGAAAGAATGAAAACTTTTTATATATCCAACTATTTTATAAAACAGATATATTTATAAATGGGCATATACAGTTATTTCTTTGTACATATAAAAGACTACCTCACTTATTTATGAAATAATTGAAATTTTGTATATGGGAAAGAAATATTTTAATGGCACTTGCCTAATGCACATAGGAGAGACAAAAATGGGATATTTTTCATAGCTTTATTTCCATCTGTTTCATTATTATCAGGCTGTGTATTATAAAAATCTTGTAACTTAATCCTTTTTTTTATCAGTCCTTCTGTTCTAAGTTTCTTTTTATTTGCAGGAAATAAATGTATCTTCTAAATCCACTGATATTAAAGGTATTAGAAGCAGAAAGCAAAACTATTACTAGATTTCCAGTCCATTTATTAATAAGCATTATTGGTGAACCAGGTCTTTTGGAAACCCAGTGATAGATATCTGGTTTAAAAAGAATGTTTTATAATGTTGTTCCTGCTTTTGCCAATATAAAACCAGTCCAGTCAAAATCACTTAGGACAGAGATTTCTATCTAATTTTTTTTGCTCTATTGGTGAGAGAAGAAAAACACAAGAACGAGCTAGTGTCTCAGTAATTAAAAATAGAAATAAATATAGAATATTTAAATTAATGCTTCATTATTGAAATTGAGCATACTTGGTGCCTTGGCTCATTAAATTGCATATTTTAATTATTTCCAAAATGAAGATGTAAAGTTTTTAGTACTTCTATACTGATGATAACCAGCTAGTTTAATTTATATAGGTTGTCTTAGATGGTTCATTTAGTTACTGCTCAGCTTTTCAGGTTGCATATATTAGTTATTAAACATTGATGCCTATAAATATACTATCAATGCAATACTGCCTGCTATCTTACTTAGAGTTAAACTCAATTTTGGGGAGTCTAATGGACATTTCTTAGGCATTAGGTTTTGATTCTCTCCCCTGCCCTGCCCCTCTGTTTACCAGTAATTTGGAGGAAGAACAGAAGTGATACCAAAGTTTTCAATTGTACAGAAATTGCTGAGTAAACATGGTGACAGATTAACCAGAGATTGGCAGTGATTCACTTCAGAAAATATTTTCCACACTCTCCCATGGGGGGAAGTCATAAAAGGAATAAGCATGTGATCATGCAAGGTGTTAAGTGCCCTCAGCTTCTAATGATGTAAAGGAAAACTCATGGCAGATGATGTTTTCCTGACTAGGGCTCCTAAGTCAAGAAAGAAATTAATCACAAATTCATGATTTCACTTAGAGGCAGTCCTTTGAAATTTTAACCCTAGAAATTACAATTGAGTCTAATATGCAAGGACTGTGGGATAGAATATTAACAACAGAACAAAATCATGTTTATGTCCTATGAAAGGCAGGGAAAAAAAACTTTACAAAATGCTTACTTTTGTTGCAGGTGAAGATTTTCTTTAAGCCAAGAGCTGGAGGGTTTCTGTTTGTAGCAGAAGTGGTTTTCCCAGCAGGGGACCACATCATTTTGCATCTCCAAGTGCTGTAGGAATTTTAGGGCTTCAAAGAATTTACCCTGTAATGCAGCCAAGTGGATTATTAGGAGCCTGTTAATTTCACCTAGTTTAATTAATTTTTCTAAGGGAAAGCTGTCTGTCTGTCTGCCTCTACCAAGTACACCTCATCCCAATCTAAGATAGTGCAGTGATATTATACTACTGTTCCCAAATGTTTCATAAAATCTTCAATAAGAGGAAAGAAATGCTCTTAGTGTCACTGTTGTGACTGCTGTGTGAGCTCTTTCTTATCAGCCCACAGAGGATGGCTGGGAGAGAGAAATTTGAATGCCTGAATCATGAGACAGACTTCTGCTAGTGCTTTCATGCTCTCAGACACCCGAGTCAATCACTGAGATCTACAGGAAGCAAAGTTTATAGTTCAGAAAAGTATTTGCTCACTATTTGAGGAATAAACATTCTAGGCTTTACAAGTTTATTTTCTGTATCTCTGTATTCCACAGCAAATTAATCAGCTCGACATTTGGGATAACACTTTTTACACATTAATGTGATTTCTTTTGGTACATCTTATTTGTTGCAAATTGCATTTCTTCTCAAGTATTTTCTTTATAAGGAGAATAGGGAAGCCCAGAATTCATTTTTGCTGAGTGCTGGAAATGAAGAACTGAGGACTGGAAATGAGTTACTGAGAAATCTCAAGCGATGTCATTCAATTAGACTTGCATCAAAGAACTAGTCAGTCAACTGCTTTTCTTGTTTCATGGCCTGCAATAAATTCCCTGGTGTTTGCTGGATTTCCAGGCAAAAGGTTCTCCCACCTTTAGCTGCTTTAGTGTTGACAGTAATAGTCTCACCTCTTCAGGTGAGCCCAGGTTCTTAGCATATAACTAAACAATATGGGAAAGGAAGAGAAATGCTGACAGAAGTATAGAAAAATGATGGAAGCACAACTCTGCAAACCTTTTCTTTAGTATATATGCATGCACATTAAAGTCAGAACTGTGTTTCATGGTAATTCTTAATTCTGTCTTGTCATAAGATGCAAGTACTTGTTTGCATTTAAATGTAATAAATATATGATTTATTTTTTTTTACAACAAATAAATGTAATAACTATAAAGAATATTTGTAGCATTCTTTAACATGAATCCAGAAGTTTCAACGTTTAATCACTTTGTTGTTGTTCATGAAGAGAAGATATCTTTTAAAACTTTTTATCTTTTTAATAGTATTGCATATTTCCTTATGTGATTTTTCAGTCTTTCGTTAAGAATAGAATTATCACCCTCTTAATGGTAATTTTTCTTTTCAGAGACTAATGTGCCTATTAGATGTCCTGACCAATGGGTGTCATATGCTGGTCACTGTTACATAATTCAGAGGATCCCCAAAATATGGAAAGATGCCTTAACATCTTGCAGGAAAGAGGATGGGGATCTGGCAAGCATCCATAATGTTGAAGAGTACAGCTTTGTTATTTCCCAGCTTGGGTATCGTGAGTATATGTATATTTTTTGCAATAACATGTTTGTATTTATATTAATAAAGAGTTTTATGCATTCATTACCTATTAATAAAAAGAGGAGACTGTTTTAAAATAAAATATGATTATAATGTGCAAAAGGAATTGAATTGAAGATTAAAACCAAAAATCTTGGAAAGAAAAAAACACAATAAGAGCATGAAAACCAAATAAACCATATTGTCACAGAGAAGCTGTGGTCAATGTTGTGAATTGTGTCAGCCCCAAATTGATTCACAGATATTAGGGGTTGGAAGGGAGCTAGAAGATCATCTAGTCCAACCCCCCTGCCTGAGCAGGGGCACCTAGACCAAGGCACCCAGATCCAGGTGGGTCTGGAGTGTCTCCAGAGATGGAGACTCAGATATTTCCTGGGGTCTGTTTCTACCTCTTGACAGAATAAACAGTTTTTCAGCCTTTTCAGAAGGTGGAAGGATTTTTACTGCAAAGATATGGATTAGGAGAAGCCAAGTGTTGATCTAAGTTTGGGAAGACCTGGGTTTTATTTTGAGCACTGCCGTGCCCTTATTTTTCAAGTTACTCTGCCTGTGTTTCTTCTGAAAAAGGAAGATATCTGTCCCAGGATCTAAATTCAGACGTGCCCCAAATGAAGTATGGTACTTAGGTGCTTGGTTTCTGAGCACACAGGTGAGTTGTTGCAGGCAACTTAGGCTGCAGCTGCTATGTGTTGGTTAGGGGAGATGCAACCATGGTGATGCTGATGCTGAGGCAATGTGGTGGCTCTCACTGCTTGTAGGAGCTTTTAATGCTTTTTGATAGGAGAATCCTGTTCACACCTACGTATACTTCTTTGCAGTTACTGATTCTATCTGTGCTTTTAGTGCCTGGGCTGTGTGAGTTTGTTTATCTGTCACTGGAAGTGATCTGCTCTGAGCTGCAGTGTGACAGCAATCTCACAGTGGTGGTCATCACATAGCTGATATGATTTTAGTCTTGAATACTAGCCAACTCCTTGGCAACTTGTGCTTGTCTTCACATTCCTGAAAGAAAGATTTGTTGTTCTTTCATGAACAACGTGAAACTTTGACAAAGGAGGTGAGGAGAGGTGAAAATTCTGGGTGAGGCATTAGCACATTTGAAAAAAAGTTAGGCTCCAAAAAAAATTAGTTGTATTTTCCCTTTGCTCCTTGGAAGTATATAGTTTCATAGTTTAATGCCTTCTCCAAAACCAGCTCCTGGACTGACTGCACTGCACTGTTTTTGTAAAAGTGAATGTTTCTGAAAGGCAAATAGTCCTGAAGGAAAGCAGGCTTCTCACATAAGGCATGCTCTCTGCAATAGAGTATTATGAAAGCATTCTTTTCAGAGGAGTAAAATTGGAACTGCCTTATAAGGCTGTTTGTGACAGTATCAGATTACCCTTGTTCACTGAGATGAGAACACCATGTATTGCAGTGCTTAGAAAATCTTGTCTGCATCAGAACTCTGCTGCAATAAGTGCAGTATAGAAAGAACAAAAGTCTGTCTTTGTGCCAAACAATTCACAGTCCCGTGATAAAACAAAGAAAGAAAGGGTACAGTGAGATAATTATTGTCATAGTAGCCGAGCTTTTGTTGGCATCACACACAAAGGAGAACTTTAGGAACATGAAAAGGAAAAAAGAATTGTGTTCTGGATGTTTACACAGAAGTCCAGCATGTGATATGGCACAAATGTAGCCAGTGCATGTTTGAGAGAGTGGGAAACAGCTTACTTACAAGTGACTGTGAAAAATAATTTGATGTTTAGTCACCCAGCTGGAGTTCAGACTGATTAAAAGGGCAGGTAGCATTTTATTTAGGTGTTTATTCATATTTTTACAAGAGTTTTGAGATGGAAAAAAAGAATGAACCTAGATATTCTGCAACACAATTCAGCAAAGAGAGTATTTTAGCTGGTCTGTAGGACATTAAATCCTCTTCTTGTGTTGCCACTACAGTTGAGTGGCCTTTCCTGATGACTGGTGTTGGGACCTGAGCAGTCTGCCCTCTTTATAAAACAGCAGCCTTAGGTGACTGCCTTATAAACTTCTTGAGAGTAAGTAATTCTGTTCCATGAAAACAAAAGTTCACACCATAGAAAAAGACTGTTATCATTCTTGTTAATTTTGTGTCTTAGAGCCAGCTGATGAGCTGTGGATTGGGTTGAATGACCTCAAGGTCCAGATGTATTTTGAATGGAGCGATGGGACACCTGTCACCTACACCAAGTGGCTTCGTGGAGAACCCACTCATGCAAACAACAGGCAAGAGGACTGTGTTGTTATGAAGGGAAAGGTAAAGTCATGTAGCTATTGACTTAATTATCTTAACATTTAATTTTTGTTTTAATATTTATTTTTTTTTAAATGCAAGAGCAAACAAGTAGGGGATATTACTGTTTGAAGAAGCCTATTTTAGAATCTCTTATGGGTGTTACTTTCTTGAGGAAAAATCCCTCTGCAAGGTTGCCAGGCAAATGCTTTCCTTGAAGGCAGTTGCCCCCTGAGATCCATATTTCTGAATTTCAGTTTGTGCATGTCAGTCTTTTTTTGAAGAAACTTTAATTACACCGTGGAGCAAATGAACTTGTAAATGCTGTTCTTTTGGAAGCTACGAAGACATTTTGGATATGTTTGGATTTTTTTCCACTTTATCTGAATATGGGCTATATTACCTACCTTGAAAAAATTGCATTAGCAATTTTTAATGGTGTTAGAGAAATACTATCTTTAGAAGAAAAAAAAAAAAGCCTCCATTTTCTTCTTTTTTTTTTTTATGCAACGTTGTCTCAAGTCTAGGTGGATGAGATGTTATGCTTGTATCTGCACTGCATGTGAAGATCTGTGAGAAAAGCAGTTAGAGGTGGCATTAGTGGAAGTCTTTACTGAGTGGCCATAGACCTCCAGTTAAAAGGCTGCCTTTTGGAATATGTCAGTGACTGATGGCCTAGGTCCTGTTCCTATGGGAACTGATACAATATCTGGTGAAGTCAGTCCACATGTGAAGTTGTAAAATGGCATTTTCCCTCGTTGTGATAATTAAAAATATTGAACTTATCACCTCCTTCAGGGTTTACCTACTTTATCAGGAAGAAAAAAAAGTATTTACCAATTCCAAAGGCACTTTCTAATTTAGCACATTAATCTCCCAAAATTAAGCAGATCTAGGTGTATCTGTGGAGGTGTTCTCGGTCTGAGCCAAAGTTCAGATCCACAATTTCATTGCTCTATTAACTGAGCAGGGAGAAGGAACTTCATGTGGGGACAGATGATTTTGGAAAGTCATTTTGATATGTATTTTAGTGAAGAATTTTACACTAATCAGAGACAAGGGTAAGATTTTAACCTATCAAAAATTCTTCTCCGTTGTATGAGTGGACAAGCTCTGGTGAGAAGAGTGTAAATATTCCATGGCAACCAGGCCATGGTGCACGTGGTAATTGAGCAAACAGATATTTTAGGTGGTGAGGATTTTTGGGTTCCATTGCCAGTGCAGTGGTTGAGGATGCAGGAGATGCTTTGTTTAGCAGAATTACTGGATCAGACACTGGAAGGTGCATGTGAGAATTAGTTAATTGAGGTTGCATATGGCATGTGCTTCAAGGACTTTTATACTGGTCAAGGCTGGAGAACTTGCTCAGGAACCAGAGGTTTGCAAGGTAGCTGGCCTTGGTGCATGTGCATGGTGAGTTGAAGGGAAAGCATAGTTGTGGTTTTAACTTCTCTACCATCCTGTGCCCTTTAGCTATCCTCCTCTGTTGGTGTGAGCTTTGGGGTTTAAAGGTATTGGACATGGAAATATTGGATCAGAAAGTATTAGAAGAGGTTAGAGGATGTCAAGTACTAAATTATTTTCTGATATATTTTAATGTAGCTTTTTTCTTGCAGTCTTTTGGAGTAAATAGGTCATTTTTAATACATGCCAAAGCCATAATTTTTTATCAGAATTACTTGATTGCCTTCATGAGTTTCAAGAAAAAGCAGCAAGGGGCAGAATTTGTTTTGAGTCTCTCTGGGGATCCACATGGCATTTTTTGGCCACGACAAATGCTACAGAATTCAGGGGAGCTTGGATTCAGGCTATGAGTCTCTGTGTGCAAAAACTGAGATTCCACTATATTCTAATTTTCTGCAAACCTAAGCAAGTCAGTTTTTGTGCTAGTTTGAATTCTAGCACCTATTGTATTTCTCTAGGAAAGAGACAGCAACCTCAGTTTCTGTCACAAGATTAAAGATATATGGTTAATTCTGTAAGATTTTAGGGGAAAGGCAGGGAGAGATTGCACAAAACTTAGTGGTCTCCTCTGGTGCAGGAACAGTGTAGTTTGGAGTGAATTCATGGCACTCCACAATGCCAAGCCCTGAAAGAACCACTGTTTGTCTGCCTAATGGTATTTTCCCTACTCCATGTAGCTCTTCATTGAAACCTGCTGGATAAGGAAATGGATGGAAAAAGAGGAGCAATTCCTATTTTTGTCCTTGCCCTCACTTTGTATGGCCAGTAAAGTCCTGAAGTGTATGCCCAGACTAAACCACTGGAACACACAAGCAGTTTAGTGATTTTAGATAATACAAAAGGGATCTAAAATATGGTTGGGTATTAAAATAAAATTAATTCTGTGGTCAAGGTCTTAAAACATTAAGATTCAGACTCACTGATCATGCTAAATTGGCATTTAATTAATTTAATTTAATTAAAAAGGCAGCATTTAATCCATGATCATTGCTTAGAAGTAGAGTTTCTGATGGCAGGCTGGCACACATGATACAGTGGTCAAAAACCAGCTGAAAATACCATTTCAGGCTGCTGGGCCTTGAGTTTGGGAAGGGAGAAAGAAAACAACATTCTCTGGCAGATCATGCCTTCTCTTCCTTCATTTAGCAGTGTCTGTCAGTACAGGAGAATATTGGGGTCCTTCAGCACTGAATGTGTATTGAGACTTGTAACTAAACCCCAGAGACACTTCTAATTCCAGGACCAATTGATAGGTATATTTATTGCTGTAGCTATAAATAAAAATAGCAGCCTGGTGTTCTGTTCTGCTGCTTTAGACAACCTGTCATCCTTGTATCAGTGCTCAAAAGCAATATAGAAAGCATGATGTAGGTTTTGGCTGAAGAAATAAGAGGTTTAGATTTGTGAAAGAAAAAATTGAAGAGCAAAAGTCAAATACACAGCTTGTTAAAGAGGTTGCAACCAATTTTTCCAATTGTTTATTTAGGGAAAAAAAGGAGAACAAGCTATTTAAGGTGGATTTTTTTTGTTTGTGATTAAGAACAGGTTAGTAGTGTTGAATTTTGGGAGAGTTTTTGATGGAAGTGGGATTTGTTGAGGTTCTTGAGGACCTTGCATATTATGGCATAAAAAATAATTACATAAAAGAAATAGCCACCTACTGCTATTTTTTTTATTTATTTATAAAAGTGGAGGCTTTTTAGGCACAGGTGAGAGAATGCTCTGCACAAGAATTTATCTTCTTCTAGTACCTTAGTTCAGCTGTTGAACCAAAATGTATTCAAAATATAGCATGAACAAGGTATGAGGTTCCTTTTTGTATAGTTCTCTCTGAATGTCATTATTTCTTCTGAAAATCTGTAGTATGTGAAGTAGTAATGTTAATTCTTTGACACAGAACTTCTGCATCTTCAAAACTTTATGTCAATATTAACTAAGGAGTGTAGTCTTCTGTGTTTTCTTTTGGTTTGCCTTTTTTTTTGTGGCAACAGGATTTCTGCAGTAAGAGGTGACATCTTCCTATCCTCCTGCATGCCTCCTAAGTCAGTGGTGCATTGCTGTCACTTGCAGGGGTTCTCTCTTTAGAAGTGTAAATAATTAAAGAATATGTTAAGTCAGTGCTGATTCAGCCCCAGCAGATTAAATGCTTTCAAAGCATAAAGCACCTCTTTTGAAGATTAAATCCTGCTTGAGTGATGTTCTGTTCATATATTCAGGATGGATTTTGGGCAGACCATTCTTGTGAAAAGAAAATTGGCTACATCTGTAAAAGGAAACCCCTGTCAGAAGCTCCTGCAGAAGAGGAAACTATTGACATGGGCTGCCAGAGAGTAAGTAAAGAAAAAGCTATCTGATCTGAACAGGCTGCTAGGAATGGTTAAGAGGTGAAAATGCCAACTATAGATGGAAAAAATGGGTTCTGTGTTGTCATCATCAGAACAGTTGTCCTCATTTCTATGGCAGATGGGATAGGAGATGGATATGAATAAATCTAGGCTCTGTCTGCCATTTGGATTTTGTTGTTCCCTTTCTTTATTCAGAACTTAAGCAAAACTCAAGCCATTAGTCCCTGCAGCAGGCCATTTTTTTTTTCCTTGAGTAGATTTAAGCCTTCCAAAGGAATTTGCCTGCACCAGCAATTGCTCTTCAGCTCTGCCTACAATTTTCTTCAAAATTACAGCAGGAAGGGTGTGCTTGTCTACCTCCTGTTCTCAAGGCTCTGCTTTGGTCTCTGGCAGTGCTCTGTGATGTGAAGTATTTGTTACAAGTGCCTGAGCAAAATGAATCCTTCTGAATGGCCAGTGGTTCTGTTGTTTATTTGGTGATGCTGGCCTTTTGGTAACATAACACACAGTAATTCTGAAAAGCCTACTGTATTTTATTATGTCACAGGAATCTTATTTTTGTCTTCCATGAAGAAATTGCTTTTTCTGCCGTGTGCTTTACACAGCTGCATATTCCTTAGTTAATGCTATTCAAGTGAAGAAACATTAGAGTACTAATGTTAAATAAGAAACAAACTTCTTTGAGGTGTAATCCCCTTTATGAAAAGTCAAGCTGAAATTTGCTTCTCAAGACCATTGTAATGATTGCACAATACCTATGTGCTAGTTAAAAATCCTGTACTGAGCACTAAAGGTGCAGAGCAAAGCCTCCATTGCACTTTATAAGTGTAATGCATGGACTAAAATGTCATATGTGAAAAATTATTTTATGAAACAAAATTTTAAAAAGGGTTTTTCCTGCCTGTTTCTAGTCTGATTTTTCCAGTTTAGTTATTCCTTTGTCAATTGGCTCCTTTTTCCCCTTTTCCCCTTTTTTTCCTTTCCCCTTTTTTCTTCCCCCCCCCTTGCCCCCTTCCTTCAATGTATATTATTACTTAATATTTATTTTTACAGGGTTGGAAAAGACATGGTTTTTATTGTTACTTTATTGGAACTACATTTGAAACATTTTCTCAAGCAAATCAAACCTGTGGAAGGCATCAGGCCTTTTTAGCAACTATTGAAGACAGGTATGTAGAAGTCCATTTGCAAAAGGGGATTATATGAGGATGTAACATCTCATGTGATTTGAAAATCCCTTGTTAAGGGAACACTTCCTTTATTTGCTTTTATTTCGTTAGAGCTGTTAGTTTAAACACCATAATGGACTATGACAGGCATAGGTTTCTTTCCCAAACTTAACTTTTCTTGCATGATCATTAGATCCAATTTGTTCCTTAGTTTGATAATTTAGTATCAGACTACTCTAGCCTCTACTGGTGGGTTTGTTTGTTTTGTTTATTTCTTCCATAACGATGAGGTTCCTTTTCCAGTTTAGAATGTGCCTGAAACAAGAAGTTTCAAGGTACTAGAAACTCTCAAAAAATACAATCCTATATGTGACATGTCACATCACATTTCTTCTTTCCCACTGAATTCATGCCAGTCTTTGTGTCTCTTTCTTTACTGGACATCTGAAGAGAAGATGGACAATACTCTGGTATTGAAGCTACCAATATATTTATTATATAATCTTTTGTTGTGTGCTTTGTTCAAATATGTCCATGCAAGCTGTGCTTTTCAAGAAGGCACAGCAATAATTCTGAGAAAATAACAAGCCTTCTACGAATTAAAAACAAACCAAACCAATTTAACAGTATTAGTGTAACAGTTCTGTTCTTTTGAACAGGTATGAACAAGCCTATCTGACTAGCCTGGTTGGGCTGAGAACAGAAAAATACTTTTGGATTGGACTTTCAGATATAGAAGAAAAAGGAACATTCAAGTGGGCTAATGGTGAATCTGTCTTATTTACACACTGGAATTCTGAAATGCCTGGTAGGTGTGGCTCCATACTGTTTAATCAGTCCAGTGAGCAAAATACACTGCTCACAACCTAAATGTTTCTACATCATTCCTGAGTCCTTGCTGGATGGTATGATGGCTAATTGCACTCTTTAATTTAATTTAATTTGATTCTCTTTCATTTCAGTGCCTCAAAGCTGATTTGAATGTGTCAGGTGGAGTGCTAAGGCTATATAGTCCTGAAGCCAGTACTAGGCCTATATATAGCAAGTTCATTTTGGAAAATCATATTGAATTTAGACTATTTGAGAAACTAACTCTAATCACATCTTCAGTTTTAGAGGAGAATGTGTTGGATTGCAGATTATGTTGTTGCTAGAGTCAGCTATTGCAGGCCATTTGACAGGAGACACAATTCAGTGTCCTAGATGTGGATGAACCACAGATTTTTTTTTCTTTTCTTTTTTTTTTTTTTTTTTTTTTTTTTTGAAATTAATGAATTAGAATCATAGAGTCCCAGAATGGTTTGGGTTGGAAGGGATATCTGAAGATAATCTAGTCCTGCTACCTGCCATGGGCAGGCCCATCTTGCACTTGATGGGGCTGCTCAAAGCCCCCTCCAACCTGACCTAGAACACATCCAGTGATGGAGCATCCACAATTTCCCTTGACAACCTGTTCCTGTGTCTCACCACTTTAATCATAAAAAATGTCTTCATTATGTCCAATTTAAATCTGTCATATTTTATTTTAAAACCATTTTATCCCTGTCATTACAGGCCCTGGAAAAAAGTCTTTCTCTGTCTTCCTTATAAACCCCTGTTATATATTTAAAGGCCACCATAAGGTGTCCCTTGAGCACCCCCCTCTCTGGACCAGCTCTAACAACAGCAATTTTTTTTTTTTTTACTCTGTCCAAAGACATAATTTTCATCAGGATAGAATATGAAATTCTATAAATTCTTCTCATGTCCTAAATGTTGCTTTTATGCATTCCTATTTACAACTAGGAAGAAAGCCAGGGTGTGTTGCTATGAAGACTGGAATTGCAGGTGGATTATGGGATGTAATAAAATGTGAAGAAAAGGCCAAGTTCCTATGCAAAGTATGGGCAGAGGGAGTGACACTTCCACCTGTTCCTACAACAACCCCTGCTCCCCGCTGTCCAGAAGGTTGGGACTCAAACAGTCGTATTAGCTTCTGTTTCAAAGTAAGTATGTCGTTTATTTTTGCATTAAGGTGTGTTTTATTTGCTGCACATGCCTACAGTAAAAACTGGCATACATATGTCTTGCTGTTCATAAGTTTATTTGCAGATTATATAGAATAATAGAATCACAAAGGTTGGAAACGACCTTCAAGATCATCAAGTCCAGCCATCTACTAAATATTATCAGGAATGTTAAACCATATCCTGAAGTGTCATCTAGACAATTTTAAATACCTCCAGGGAGGGTGATTCCACCATCAAGTGGTTGGTGTTCAAGGCCAGGCTGGGCAGAGCCTTGAGTAACCTGGTCTAGTTGAGAGGCTCCCTGCCCATGACAGGGAGGTTGGATTAGATGATCTCTAAGGTCCCTTCCAACCTAGGCCATTCTACGAATCAATTATTTTCTCCAGACCCTTTACCCTTAGTTGTCCTTAGGTGCCCTCGATCCCCTTATCCAGATCATCACTAAAGACATTAAACAAGACTGGTCATATGTAGAGATGCTGTTGCCTTCTATTGAAATGCTTATGGTTTTGCTTATTTCATTAAAGTCTGATCTTCAGGTCCGATTTTCCTGTCTTATTTCCTTTTTTTTTTAAGCTGAAAAGCACCTTTCTCCTAATTGTTGTCTTGCAGCAGATATTTCTGTCAGCAATTAAGTTTAGTAAATTGGCTTAAAAACACATATTCAGTCTGTGTTTCTCAGAGGTGAACACTCAAACCCTATATTCAGAATTTCTGTAATATGCCCAGAACAAGTTAATTGTAGTGAACTGCTTTTGCGTAGCTGATGTTTCTTAATCTTGTGATCTATATGGTCTATTTTGTCTGATTGGAAAATTATCTTTATAGCCTTTTTCAAGAGGAGAACAAAAGAAAACATGGCTTGAATCTCAAGAGTTTTGTCGAGCTATAGGAGGAGATCTGGCCTCCATCAATGGTAAAGAAGAGCAGTATGTGATATGGCGTTCTATTGCGTGAGTATCTCTAGTGTGGTCATCCATTCACTTGAATTGGCTTTTTGATCTCTCTAACATATTTAATTTTAGGTATATGTTTTTATTTCAGTGTAAACCAATCTGGATTCATTATCTGTACCTGTATCAAAGACAACAAAAAAGCAGAGCTGATGCAATAGTAGGAGTTGTATGATTAGCCCAAGTCACTCCAGAAACTAATGATAAAATGAAATAAAAAAGTTATTGAATTGAGGGAACTTTTATCATCTGATGAAAAAAATATTTACTATAGATTTGGGGATATTTTAAAATTACCACAGATGCCAGTTGTTTTCATGTTAGCAAGGGTACAAATAGAGTAAGAGTAAAGATATATATCTGGTCAATATGTTGATAGTTTGTCATTTTATGAACTAATTAGAAAGCAAAAGCACCTTCAACTTCATTTTTTCCTGCACAGGGAATATAAATATGCTTAATAAGTCCCTGAACTGCAAAGAGCAGGTGTAAGATTTTTGAACGAAATCAAATACTCTTAAAAAGGTAACACTGACAATATAACCTGAATAGAGTGGGCTTAATGAACTTGTGCTTGCCTGTCTAACTAGGAAGCAAGACTGAAACATTACAGACTTGCAAAATGCCACAACCATACTAGAATCCCAGATATGTACTTAAAGAAAGGAAGGAGTCTCAGATGCTGTGTTATCACAGACTGACTCAATAAATTCAATAATAATAAATAGTCAATTGCAGCAAGTGACTTTGTGTTTGGAAATTTTAAGTTGCAGAGAAAATGGAGAGTTGGTAAATGGAGCATCATAGCTGTTGAATGATTGCACAAAAGTATCAAGCCATTTTATTTTCAGGAACTGGATTGGATATGGAGATTTTCTTGGTCAGTATTTCAGTCTAAGTTAATGTACAGTGATAACAGCTAGAAGTGGTTGTACTTGAATTCATTTCCACCCTTGTTGTTATTGTTTCTAACAGCTTTAAGGACTATTTTTAGAGAAGCTTATTAACTGTTGTGAATGATAGATTATTAAAATTATTTTAAAGCCCTTACTAATTTTCATTTTATATTTAAACTTATAAATGGGAAATTTATTATTTTGGGGTTTGTTTTTTTTTTTTAGGAACAATGGCTATTACCAGCAGCATTTCTGGATGGGCTTATATTACTTGAATCCTGATGATGGCTTTGTTTGGAGTGATGGATCTCCAGTGAGTGATTTAATTTTCTACAGCTGTTATTTTGCATTCCTTGTGCTTTTCAAGTATGTGTGGGGTGTGTGTTTCTGTGCAATTTTATGGTTAATTAGAACTCTCTACTCATCATGCTCTCTTTAGGAAAGCTTAGAAAAAGCAATTTCATGGCTTGATTTTTTTTGACTAAAACATGCTGCTTTTTTGATAAGAAAATTTACATTGAGTCAACAAGAACATTAAATTAATGTAGACTAATGTTCTGAAAAATGGAAGGATTTTTTGAGTAAAATAGTCCATCTTTACTATTTCTCTTCTTTGCTAATTAGATCTTTATTTGAAATAGCTTGTATTCCATGAAGCTGAATTCAGTTGTTTTATGCCTATGTGATTTGACTGTACTTTAGACTAAGATACAAAGCTGTAAAAACAAAACGGACTGAAGTTAACCATAGAGAAAACTGCAATTTTAATTTACACAGGAAAATAGCAGAAATATTTTCTTAGATGCCAACATTTTTTATGTTGTCTCAATAATATCTTATTATTTTACTCATACAGGATATTTACTGAATGTGATATCAACATGTAGCATGCTCCCCCCCTTGTTATTATCACATGAATTTTACAGAATATAAGTTCCTATAAAATATATCAATATTCTTCCAAGTGTGATCAGCAACAACTGTTAGCTGCAGTCTGGATGCAATCTGAAAAAAAAGTTTGAAATTTGCAGTTTCAATTTGAGCATTTGTACAGGGAGATTATAGTCTTCTCTTATCTTAGTTTTTAAACTGACAATAGGAACAAGTTGTAGGTCTGTGGTTTGATGCTGTCTCCTCCTGCTCTTCATTATTTTCTTTCTTTATAACAGAATCTTGACAAAACCTTTTCTATTGTAGGTGAAGTATGAAAACTGGGGCTTTGGAGAACCCAATAATTATCAAGGAATTGAACTTTGTGCAGAGATCAGTGGTGATTCCAGCATGCTTTGGAATGACAGGCACTGTGATTATCTATATGGATGGATTTGCCAGATAAGAAAAGGTATCACCTCCTCCTGTGTATTAGTACAATAAGAAAAGATTTTCAGCTGATTTTTTCCTGAACTTTATTAAATAAAAAAAATTCAAAATCTGTTTATTGCAGTCATTCCCTCTGGAATGTGAAATACCAGAGGGGTGTAGCTATTTCCAAGTTTTTATGCATTTGAAGATACAGAGTTTTTGGTGCCCTGCTGGCATTTCTCACTCATCTTTCTATGTGATATTCTATAAGGTGAAGTGTAATACTTGAAAAATAGAAAATGTTGCTTTTTATGTTCACTTTTGACTTTTGATTTAGAGAAGTTCATGCCTTTTCCAACAAATCCTCTTTTAGATTCTTTTCTGAATTGAGTTTCAAGGTATTAGAAAACAGTTTGAAAATCAGGTCTCACACTTAATTTTTATTTCCCTCCTTTACCTGGATCAGGTACTTTGTCAGTTAATTGAATCTATAGTTGCAAGATGGAGCCTGGCTTCAAGATACTTTGTTTTGCATTGGCTGGATTTTATATTTACATGTTGAGGGTTTTTTTTGTAGAATCTCTTGAGATCAAAGTTTGATGCTTTTTATTTTCTGAAGACATCATGACAAAATTTGTAATTTAGGGGAATGTTGAGCTCCACAAGCAGTGCATCTACTTAAGTTTGACTATTTTAGAACATTCTCTTTTAACATTTTATAGCATTTTTATACTGGGAGGAAAGGGAGCAAAATAAAGATGTTACATTAGATTATTGACAATAAAGTACCATCTCTGCTTTATATTGCTAAAGTATTTTTTTTAGGCAGAAAATTTAATATCTGTGTGATTATATATTAGCACAAAATAGAGATTGCTTTCCTGTGATACTAATGATGCCATACAGGATGCCATCTCTGTGATGCTACAGGGGAATTCTTTAGCCTGAAGACTTCTTTTGAGAAGAAGATGGAATCTTCTCCAGTGAGAATTTATCTAGGGATTTTTGTTAAGATCCACATAGAATTGCCTTACTCAGAGAAATATGGAAAGAACATCAGTCTGTAGCAGGTACAGAAGAAGTTACAGCCTGTGTTCCTGCTTCCTGTGGTTTAAGCCAGAATCCATGTATAAATGAACTGGGGAAAGGAGGGAGAGGGAGATACAGGACTGTCATACTAAAGCTAATTCTTTGGGTCATAAGGTTTTCTGAGTCTTATGAATAGGAGAGATAATTCAGGTAAATTTCAAGGTATTGTATAATACCCTTAAGGAATAGTCTCAGGAAACAAGAATATATATTTAAAATTGAATAGAGCATAAAAAATTAGATATTTAGGCTATTTAGTTCCTTCTAGTTTTTTTTTTTTTTGGTGTTAAATCCATTACTAACTGTAAAATTTAATGGCAGTAGAAAAACATGCCTATAGATCATAGTAAATATTTTCTCTCACAGCTGAAAGTTTACAATTGTAATGAATATGGTTTGTTGTTTTTTTTTTTAATTACAGGGGCAAGTGCAAAGCCTGAACCAACAGAATCTCCTGCACCTAGTAAGTGTTACTGCTATTAATTAACATTTGTGCTTGTGTTTAGAAGCATTTTAAACATTTCCTAATGTCTCTTGGGAACAGTATAGTTAAGTTTCCATTTATCTTACAGAATACAAGACTACTGAGGATGGATGGATTATAAATGAAGACAGACAATATTATATCAGCACAGAGAGTGTTCCTATGGAAAAAGGTCGAGAGTTCTGCAAAAGGAACTTTGGAGACCTTGCTGTCATTGAGGGTGAAAGTGAAAGAAAGTTCCTCTGGAGATATGTAAGAAAAAATCATTAATACTATGGAATAAATCATCCAAAACAAGTGAGCACAAATCCTTTTCACCCAGGTGTTCTTCCTACAAGTGAAACTGCAGTAGCATGAAGCCAGATTCATATGAAGAACAAACTCAAGGTTTTTTTGAGATTGCTTCCTAGCTGAGTTGATGACAATTGTGGTTTGGTGTTTTGTATAGAAATAAGCACAGTAAGCATTAAACATTATCTGCTTTTCCTATTCAATATGTCAGTTACACCACGTGAAATCCATCTGCATCTGGTAATGTGCTGAAGTAAATCTTAATGCTTACTTTTAATTGATCTGTGGCTTTATTTTAGCAAGAAGTGTTATGCTTGTGAGTTACAATACTGTAAGTTAACTGAAAGTAAAGTTTATCAACAGGTAAAATGAAGTTACCGAAGTAGTGAATCAAAACTAAGTAGTGAATCAAAATTTGCTTCCATGCAACACTCATAACATTGGCTTTTGATCTTGTCAGTGTATCTGGGATGTAGTCTACCTAGAAGCCTCTTTTTGGTTCTCAAGTTTGCTCCTTTGTCTCCTCCTCCTTGTGGGGAAGAAATAATTATGCAGGAAGAAAAACTTGGGGTGTGGATTATGCCATGAGAAAGAGCTTTTAAATGATATTTCCTAGATGGCTGGGGTTGGTTACCTGTTTATACCAACTTGAGGCCAACTTGATTTGCAGGACTGTACTTAAAAGTGAGATTTGAACTACATAGAGCTTTTCCTGAGCTGATTGAAGAGTGGTAGTGAGATGACACAAGGGCTTATATCAATTTATATCCCAACTGTAGGAAGGCTTGTCCCTTGCAAGAAATTTGTCAGATAATGTCTGCTGCAGGGACTGAGAGAGATGCTGTTTTCAGTGCCTTTCCAGTAGGACTGTCAGAAGTGTTGATACAATGGCCACACCTTCTGCCCAGTGGGGAAGTTTGACTGTGGACTGACAACTGGGAACTGCTTTAACTTAAAAGTAGTAGCTGGAGAATGTAGCAGTTCAATATCCTCTGTCAGATGTACATTCCTCATTATCAACATAGTAGATTTCTATGATTACAAGAGGACATTTATACAATTTTCATCTTTACATTCTAGATCTTAAAAAATGGCAGAGAGGATTCATATTTCATTGGCTTACAACTGAGTGTTGACCAACAGACAAGGTAGGCCAACTGGATGTACAACTCTTTCAAAGTTTGTTTTTACCTTAGGGTAAGGCACCTTGTCCCAGGAATTTCCCTGTAGGTGGTTTGTCATGCTCTTTTTCTCTGCATGGGGGAAAGATCAAGCATTTTATCAGTGATATGAATAAAATCTCTTAACTCTATAATAGGCACAGGGAATGTGTGACTTGGAGGAAGTGCTGAACATCTGGGCTCTGTCATGCTGAAATGATGTCTGGATTTAATGTTGCTTCAGTGATTATTTTGAGTTTTGTCCTATCAGTTGCAAACTTATCAGCATATTGCTTAAACATAGGATATAGTTCACTTCAGCACATACCCTACATCTTTAAGCAGAGAGCAAATTTACTGCAATTAGCCAAAAGGTAGACTGGTCAAAAAACCCCTGTACACCTTAAGCTATGAACAGCTGGATTAAACATATTGCAAAATTACTTTTTGTATCATGGAAGCTATTTTATGTTAAAGTGTTTTGTTGGATTGTTTTTCTTAAGCTGGATGGATGGCACTCCAGTGAATTATTTGGCATGGGCACCACATGAACCCAATTTTGCAAATAATGATGAAAACTGTGTAGTTATGTATAAGAATTTAGGTGAGTTCTTATAAGTTTGTTCCTCAGTTTCATTATATGTGTGTTTGTCACAACCTTTTTTCTTATGAGAGGCATCCCCTTCCCCCTTTTTTTGTTCTTTTGCACAATGTTGTAGAAGTAGACCATAGTATAACATAAATACTTTTGTGCTATTGTGTTTGCATTAAGTTTAGCATGGGAAAGCTTTGATAGAGGTCTGTGGTTGTGATTTGCTATACAACTGTTTACATTTTTTCATTAAAATTGGCCTAATGTGCCACTTTAAAATTGATGTTTCTAGTACCTGGTTCTACACTGGTTTTAACTTTCTGTAATTGCAGTGTATATAAAATGACATATTTAGTCTAGATGCTGAAATAGAATGATAATAGACTGAGACACTCCAAGGATTTGATCTTATCTTTCAACTAAATGCACTTTGTGTAAGAAAGAATGAAACTGATTTTCATTTAGCCAGCTCTGGATGTGGTATCATACAGTTCTCCATTTATCTTACACTCAGGATTTTGGAATGATATAAACTGTGGTTATCCAAATCCCTACATTTGTGAAAGGCACAACAGTTCCATTAATTCAACTGTTCCTCCAACAACATTTTCAACTCCAAGAGGATGTCATCCAACTTGGCTCTCCTTTCACAATAAGGTACCTTAACAAATTAGATGTTTGGAAACTCATAAAATAGGGAACAATTTAACAATAAGATTATTTAATAACATTGTTTCTTAATAAACTAAAATATTATGTTTGGTTTTTGTTTTTTTTCAGAGAGCTGTTTGATGCTTGTATGCTTTTTTGTTTGTTCATCCACTGTCTTTCAGGAAAAGTGCTTTTTTTTTTTTTTTTTTTTTTGATCCTTTTAATGGAGAGGCAGATGAGCATTTCAGTTGCAGTTGCCAATAGCAATTCCTTAGTCAACTCTTTAGATCTTTTCATGTGCATTTCCTAAAGACTTTAGACAGAGCTCCTGAAGTATTGATGCTTTGATCTTGATGTTTTATAATGAAGCCAGTATATTTTTTCAGTACTGAATTTTGTCTTCCTTAACTAACATCATATGCTTTGTAAAGTCAAATAAACAGGTAGAATAATATCAGCCCTGCATAACTTATCACTGTCTAGCTGTCTTTTGGCTTTTTTTTTCTAGAGACTTCAAATCAAATCTAGCATGTCTTGTTCAGCAAAACACTTTATTGAAACCTTCAGTTTGATGTAGAGCAAAGAACAACACAAAAAACTCATATTAAGCTGAATGTGGGTTTTTTTTTCAGATAAATGCATTATTTTGCTGCCTTTTCTCCATCCTGCTTTGCTTAAAGCAATGGTTTTCAATATGTGAGTTATATTGAAGTAAAGATAATATCTAGAGAATTTGTTCATGTTTTAGTGTTACAAAATATTTGGATCCACAGAAGAAGAACGTGTCACCTGGCATGCTGCACGAACAGCTTGCATGAATTTAGGAGGAAACCTGGCCACTATCCCTAATGAACAAGTGCAAGGTACTGTGTATGGTTTTGTATCAACACAACGAGATGACATTTAGTCATTACAGGAGGGCTGCTGTATTTGTGTAAATATGGACAGAATTTGAATTATGACTACACAAATTATTAATTTTTTTTCCAAAACATCAACTTTTTGAAAATTTACAGTGCAGTTTTTACCTGAATCTACCAAATGTTAATCTTGGCTTAGATATTTATACACATGTATACTGTCCTGGCAGTCAAAGTAGTGTTTTTTTCTGCTCACACATGATGTCAGCTTGATCCAGCATGTTTCATTCCAAATGAGGTAGTTTCACTAGGTGGCATTAACTGGCTGCATGACTTTTCTATGAACTCCAGCCGAACACCTTTAAAGATCAGAACTTGTTGTTTCTGAGCAGCTTGGGGCAGAGGTTTGATGCTCATAAACATATTCACAACTCACCCTATAGATGTATCATTCTTTTAACAGAGGAACTTATTTTAGTGAACTTAAGAGCTTCTTCTGTGACTAGGGGAGATGAGCAGAGGGAAATGACCTCATGGTTAAATAAATGTGGCACATTCAAACTAAAAGTTGGTGAAGATTTTGATAGATGTTTAAAAAACCCTCTTTTCAGAAATACTACTTTATACTACAGTCATGAGAAACAGATGTACAATATACACTGTGAACTCAAAAGAGCATACTGAGAAATCAGCCATTGTAAAACATTTCTGCATCGTAGTCTAAGCAATTAAGTAGTTTAAATTTAGATTGCTGACATGAACTTAGTACCATTTATGTTTTCCACATGTGAAGAGATGAAGAATCAAACTTTCACTTTTCAAACATAGTTAAACTCTTGTCCAACACAATTTCTGCAGTAAAGATTTCAGGTGATTAGTTTATGCACAGGGCTGGAATTCTAGGTAAAAGAAATGAGCACTAAAGCTATTAGCATAAAACATAAAATGTTATTGGTGGTAATGTAGGCACAAAGACTTTAATTCCTTTTGTAGTTACTGGCAGAACAGCAATGCTAACATTTGGCAAAGAAATCTACTGGTTTCATTCCTGGAAGTGTGAGTGCACTCATTTAAATAGACTAAAGGAAGGTGGGCAGTTAAAGGAGGTAGAAGTTCATTGGCCATTTGCAGAGAAATTAAAGCTCATAACAATGACTCAAGCAGTTGTAAAGCCATGACATGTTTATTTTATCATAGTGTTTGATATGTTGTGGATTTGTGGGCTGATGAATGCCAGCTGACTTGCTCTGTTTCTGAGCTAGCCATGCTAGCTAAAACATATCAGCACAGAATCACAGAATGTGAGGGGTTGGAAGGGAGCTAGAAGATCATCTAGTCCAACTCCCCTGCCAGAGCAGGGGCACCTAGACCAAGTCACCCA